>OZ021725.1:50456631-50641631 GCA_963978545.1 Linyphia triangularis
TTTATCATCAAAAGTAGACATAATATAAGTTATGGCTGCCATTTTTTATGTATTTTATTTCTCCTATATAAATTAACTGTGAATCCAAGTAAATTATGGATTTTTAATTATGTACATTAAATTTAATGTATGTAAAGAAATGTTTTATTGTTACTTATATTGACTAATTTGCGTGTAATTTTAGGAAAACAGGCCATATACATTTGTTTACACTTCAGGTATTTAGAAATATAATAAGTGCCTTTTGAAAAATAAGAATATGTTATAAACTTTTAACACTTATTAATTTGATTGTTTTAACCAATGTTTAAAACCAAAATTTTAACAACTATATTACTGATCTGAATAATAATGTGTTCTTATGAAGGAATTTTAAAAATCATATGTAAGCCATCATCACCAGTTCTTAGTTTTTATTGAACAAAATGTGTTTTAATAAATAACTTCATAAATATTAATTTTATAGATAAAACTTAATATTTATGTTAATTATAAAAATTGCTGAATTAAAAGCAGAACTTATTTTCTTTATTTTAGTTTTCTAATTTGTTTTAAATCTTATATTAATGTGTTTAATTTACTAACTACAATATCTACTAAAAAAACTTTTATAACTATTGGAATTATAAAAGAAATAAGACTTGTCATATTTTGAAATATTTACAATTTCAGATTTAAAAAAAAAAAAAAAAAAAAATGGCAAGGTATGTACGAAATAGTGTATTGTACAATTTTTTTTTTATATTATTAAATTTATTCTGCCCTTTATTGAGTATTGATGTTTTCTATTGACAGTAAAGTTGACAGCTTTTTGGTTCAATGGTATATTTTGAAAGAATTTATATATTTTAAAATTGAAATATGTAAAGTGTAACTATCAAGATGGTGTTTAAGAATAAAAAAAAAATATTGTTTTTACTTTATCGCTTTAATTTTTTTTATCGATTTTTTTTCATTGCATTGATCTTCAAATAATGACTCCCAAGTTTTCCGTCATTTAATTTTGACTCTGCATCTATATTAATATGTTTAAAAAAAATAAAAAATTCTTGCATTGCAAATTCAGAGTTGACAATTGAGCTACGGAAACCTAAATGTTTTTTTTTTTTTTTTTTTTTTTTTTTGCCGTTATTCTTGAAATTTAGCAATACATTCGATATGGTTAAGATTTACATTGTTTTTGTTGAATGTTACGCTGATGTAATAGTTGCTGTTGTATCACATACATGTGATTCTCCCGCGAATTTCACCAAAATTATCCATCATCCACTGAAAAACTTGCCAATTTTGAAAATAGATGTATTCAATTTTTTTTTCTAAAATCGTATTGAAAAGTCTGCTTTCGTCCTTCATTCCCTCAAAATGTTTCTAATAAAAATACTATTCGAAATCTCAAATTAAATTAAAAAATATATAAAATTTGGCAATTTATCTCCTTTTTTTTTTGGCAAAATAATTTTCTCGCCAAATTTGATTTTTAAAAAACTCCAGTGGATTGGATCTTGAATGCCAGATAATCGGACTTTTACTGTATTTAACTATTATTACAGGGTGTCCAGTAGTTGTTAAATATACTTGAATTTTTTTGCATCTCGGGAAAGTCATAAATTATGCTTGAAATTCGTATTTAATGTTGGAATTTCCAGTTTGAATCCAGAAATTTTCACTCTTCATTATCGGAAAAAGTCTCCTTACGGAAGTTAAAAATTTGGAAACTGTTTCCAAAGATGTGTTTCCTTCGCGGATCGGCGAATTCACCCCCCCCCCCCTTCCTCATTTTTAATTTTAATTCCCCCTCCCCCCCTCACTTTTTTTTTACAAATTTCAAAGGAAATTAGCGTTTTTCTTTAATTTTCCCTTTGATCTCGTGGATAGAGAGTAGTTTCTCCTTCCCTCAGAAATTTTCTCTTACTTTAAACATTGTTCTATTCGAAGATTTTTGACTGAAGTTTCGACCATGCCGGAGATCGATGGAATTTCCTGACAAACACGAAGTCTGCACACGTTCAAACTCCTCCAAACCACCGATGGAATGAATACTTTTCCTCAGAATTTTTCTTTAATATCATAGCCTCTATCTGCATTACTTACATTGATATGCGATGGACATTTTGCTGAACGTTATGGTGATGAAGTGGCCGTTTTTTCCCTTGATAATGGCGGACGCTATCGCCGAGAATTACGTGGTTGCATGATGATCATTTTTGTCCGATGTTCCGCTGATATAATAGTCGCTGATTTTATTGCAAACAGCTGAAATACAGATATCCGCTCTTTTCTTATTAAAATGTCGATTATTCTTGAGATCGATACAAATCTGCATTACAATCTTATTGAGCTTGCTGGCAAATCTGACAGCCATGGATCTTATGTGCGTTCAGACTTCCTCAAATCTCCGATGTAATGGCTAATTTTCTTGCAGATTACCAGTGCCTATCGCCATTATTTGCGTTGGTGTATGGTATTTAGTTTCGCTGAGCGTTGTGCTGACTTAAGGTCTGCAATTACATAAATTTAAGCTGCTACGACCGGCACTATTACCGAGATTTACGTTGTTGTGGTGTTCATTTTCGCTAAGTGTTGCGCCAATATAATAGCCACTATATCGAAGATTTGCCTTTATCTATAGTTGTCGCTATTGCCGAGGTTTACGTAGTTGTGTTAAACAATTGTGAAAAGTGTTACGTCGATATAATTGCCTTTATTTCAGACATTTCCAAAGATGTATTGGGCACTAACGCTGATATTTAAGTTGGTGGGATGTTCATTTTTTCCGATTGTTGCTTTAATGTAATTACCCAGATTTTCGAAGATACGGTGGCCGCTATCGCCGATATTTACTTTGGAGTAATGGTAATTTTCAACTAGGGGTTTAAGCCGTTTTAATAGTAGCTATTGCGAAATTTGCGGCTCTCTCTAGGTGTCATTCGCTTAGGCTTCCGGTGATGTGATAGCCACTATGCCCGTGATTAGTGTCTGTGTGAAGATCGGTTTCGCCTTTTAATTTGAATAGTTTCAGAATGACTAAGATTTTAATTTAATTTTGTGCAAGAAATTAGACCCAATTGTCTAATTTTACTGTATATTCTTATTTAAAATTGTAATTTTAACTGCTATAACACATAAAATAATGTATTTTATCAAAAAACAATTTTACATTTTAACTAGAGCTATTAATAATAGTTAAAAAGTCAAAGCATTTTTTTTATATATAATTGTTTAAAATTGGCTTGTTGAACTGTGGAAATTTGAGGGTTTTTTGCTGGGGTACTGTATTATGGTCAGTTACATGTAGAACCTCTTTCCCTTAGTACTTAGCAACAGAAATGTTAGTGACAAGCAATTGCTTTCAAAGAAAAAGCTAGTGCCGAAGGAAACTGAAAGAAAAAACTACAGAAGTTGCCAATTTATAGAGAAATGTTCATCTGAAAAAAAAAAAAATCTTGGGTCTCAAACAATCCTACCACATCTGAATCTTATAGTATACTCAAAATGAAGCTGCTTGTTCCAATATGGCTGATGTTTAGCTCAAACTATTAAACTGTACACCTAGTAACATTCCCTGTGTTTTTTGTCTGCTTGGATTTAGACCTTCATATTTATGACTTGGTAAACTATCTTATATCTTTTCTTTCTTTTTTTTCTCGCTCTCAAGGAAGAGCCTTGAAAAAATCCTCTCTTCCTATTTTCAATATAACAAACCAAATCTTTTATGATAAGCCATTTCTTAATTTCATAAAAAAAAATTCTAATTTCTAAAATTACCTCAGACCCCTACTAAGTGGGGTATACTTAGGAAAATATGGTGATAATTGGTCGCAAGAGGGGCCCTTGAAAGTTTTTTGATGATGCTTGAATTTTTATTAGAAATTTTTCTGGACATCCTGTATTATAATTTTTGAATGTGTGCAAAATCATTTAAATCAAGTTACATTTTCCAGTTATGATTAATACCTGAACGGTGTTGTAGAGTTAATAATTGAAATCAATCATATCCAAAATTTTACTAAGATTTGTATTGAATTTTGTAAGCTGTATATTTTTGCGCATTATGCTGTAAAAAGAAGAAAAAAAATTTAGCTAATTTTTTGCTTGACTAATCACATGTATGTATAATGCAAGAGTATTGACCATGGGTAAAGTGTAAAAAGAAGTAAAATCAGTAGAAAAGTTGGCATCCCTGCGAAACTGCGTTATTGGACTATATTTCTACTTCATAAACAATTTTCAAGTTTTATAAATTTTGAGATTCTGTTAAGTTGTTAACTGACCTGCCTACTTATGTGCTCAGTTTTTATTTAAAGTCTTGGAATAGTATTTTACCAATTTCACATGAGAGACAATGATTTGCTAGACTCTTAAGTGCCACCAGCCATGTAAATCAGAGATGTGTTAGTGATGGCTTAAGAGAAATTTATGATGCTTTGTCACTTGTTAAACAATGGTCTGCATGCGGATTGAAATAGCCGAACATGTTCTTAAGTTGTAATGGTGGTACTTAATGGTATGAAAAAGGATTAACAATTATGAAAAAGTTTTTCTGACTTCTGAACATGTGCAGAAATGTATGAAAAAAGGACCGGCTTATGTGGCATAACACTTTTCAGTATTGGACATAGCTGAAATTATAGGTTGTGACTTATATGTTTATTTCAAGTCATTCTTTGTTGTTGAACACAGAAGGAATATGATGATTGTAGTATTCGCATACAGTTTAGTTAGCAATCCAATTTGGTCAACGTAAAATTTATTTTGTCATAATGATTACTGCTATTTATAAGATACATTTACTATTTATCAAATTCAGTATATTATCACTGCTTCAGTATATTATCACTGCTTCAGTATATTATCACTGCATAGCAGTAATTCATAATGATTACTGCTATTTATAAGATACATTTACTATTTATCAAATTCAGTACACCTTGAATTGACAAAAAACTGTAATATACATTACAAATATAATCTCAAACTAAACACACTAAAAATTATTACATTAACTAATTCTCGTGACTTTTTTACTTTGATAGATTCTCATAACTTTTTCACTTTGATAGATCCTTTTCTTATTCTGTACCCTCTGGTATCCAAACTGACTAGCTTTATCTTTTCTTTGAGATCTTGCGCTGATTTCTATATCAATAATTTTTTAAACAGTAATTTTTTTTTTTTTTTTTTTTTTTTTTTGCTTGAAAACTTGCCACCAAACTTTTATGCACTTGCTTTATTTTCCATTCAACCACTCCTGCTGTTGGAGTGAAGGAATGATCACCCTCTTAGGAATCTGTGCCATAACCATATCAGTGTTTTTTCCATGCCCAAATTCTAAAAAATTAGTCCGATTTGAGTTGATTTGTGGGAAGAAAATTGTCCGTCTTCATGTATAACTTGATGAAGAAGGGGCCAATTTACTGACTTCCTTTGTATAAAAGGGTATAATTTCAACAAATGTGTTTCTGAATTAATCCATTCAATTATGGCAACATATGATGGGCAATTACTGATAGTTAAGTTGCATTATACAAGGATGAAATTTTTCTCGGATTTCCGCTGTTTGTGTAAATTTTCTCTCATTTTTGCCTTTTTGTCCCTGTTTCAAGGTTCCGCATTTTTTCCAATCCCAGTTCCAACCAGTTTTTTCCTTGAAAAGTATACTTTTCTCATGTATCTTGGCAAAAGATTTTCATATTCGCTTCCCCTTCCTCGCAGATTACTTCACAAACGCTTGACTATCGGGATCCGCTTCGGCTACGATTGCAAATGTCACAACCCTTCTGCGATTGATTATTGAAGTTAAGAAACCACCTCGGTGTTATGGATATCTGCTCATGCGCGCAACCGCCAAAACAAATGCTGATCGAGTCCAAAGCGGTATAATATCTCTCTTTGACGTAAAAACGTTTAAATGCTTTCTTATAAGGTATATAATCAGAAAAGCTTCTTTAATGGCACATTTGCATAGTTTTCCTAATTAAAGAGATTTGAATTTTCGTCGGAAATGTAGTTAATGAGTGTAATGTACGAGTGTTGCAGATCGGTTCGCAAGGCATGAATCTCTGTTACTGATAACTTGGTTCTGAAGCACTTTCCTTATAAATATAATGCTTCGCTTTGAATGAACTGTACTTTTGCTGGAAAGCATTGTCTAACATTACTAAGTTAAATAAAGTAGTTATGTCAAATTCTAATACTTTTACAAGCAACAAAATAAGCAGATTTTTTAGTTTTATGCACGTTTTAAATTAGTCGATTTTATGTGTAGTTTGTTTGCATGGCATTTTGCTGATCTTTTTTTTATTTTTATATAACTGCAATTTGGACTATATTAGAGTATGCTTGGAGAACAATATGTTGCACATATTTATTCTTATCAAATATTTCAAAAGTTATATAGTGTGAGAAATGTCATTGTACTTTTAAAATTGGTAAACCATCCCTTCCACATGCTTTTTTTTCTAAAATTTTGGGATATCGTCGCTTCCGCATGCTTCTTTGACGTCTCATCTCTGTTCTTAAAATTGGCGCAGCTTAGCCAATATTGGCTCTTGTGCCATTAAAATACACGCAACCTACCAACCTGTTCTTAAAACATCACTCGCATATAAATTACGATAAACAAAAATTTGCTCACGTATGATTTCAGTCTTTTTGCTTTTTTGTCAATCTCATCCCTGATTATATTTAATGAATTACTTCTATTAGAAGCTATATTGCTTCATTGCAATGCAAAACAAATATCAAGAGTTTCAAAGTATATTATCTAAATCACTGAATGTGACAAAGCGAAATGAATTGAGAGTTGGTGTTCGAAAGTAAAGGAACATGTAAAATTCGCTTATTATTAAATAATATTCCATAAACTCAATTGTGAAAACAATCTTATGATCGTAATTTTACAGTCGAATAAATTTACATGAACGATTGAAATATGCAAATGTTTGAAAAATGCCTTTTATTTTGGCCTGATTTAATATTAGTCATTTATATTAAATCATGTTGACTCCATAAACCTCATTTATCTATCAGGTTATGAGTTTATTTCCTCTTTAAATTAGTTTTAAATATCCCTTTCACATTTTGTAAAATTATGGGACATTGAACATTACGAGATGGAAAATTTATTTTTTGCAAATTATTCTTAACTCTTGTTCTTTTCAGTCATGAGTTTATTATTTGTCTTGAAAGGCAAATGCGCAGTTGAATTAAAATGGATTGGCATCACTACAATTATGATAGGGTTGATTGGTTCTTTGTAACACGTCGTATAATTCACTCTTTTCGAAATTAGTGATAATCTGGGCTCAAATTATATACCACAATTGAAATGAAATCGTATTTTTAAAAAACGATTCATTAAAACGTTTAAAGTATTCTTGGCTTTTTTTTTTTTTTTTTTTTTTTTTTTTTTGGTAATTAGAAGAAATAGGCAATTTCTGAAAACTCCTTAGTTTTCTTATCTTTCCCATTAGCTTTCTATCTTTGAATATCCAGACCTGGATATTCAAGGATAGAAAGCTAATGGGAAAGATAAGAAAATGTGGTTGTAATCTATCAATTTATTCTAAGAAAAAAATGTACTAAAAGAAATTATATTTCACGATATTATTAAAAGCTTAAATATATTTGACATCTACATTTCTGTTCCATTAGCTTTTCGATTTTTATATTACAAATAGAGGCCTCCAACTCCAGATACCTGGTGATCGTCCTGCATATATTTTGTCCAGTCTTTCATTAGAAAAAATGTAACTCATGATGCTAGAAAATAATACATAAAGTTATAAAAAAATACATATATTTTTTTTTATTATTTGTTACATTATAAATCTTATAGTAAATAAATTACAAATATTGTATTAAATTTGTTGACAATTCTGGGCTGATTGGGCTAAATTGTGGTGCTGTTCTCTGAAATTGAATGTGTTTAAAAGTGAAAGAGTTATGACACTTGAGTGTAACGGTAGATTTTATTCAGTTATATCATAGAATATTATTTATCCTTCACCATTTCCAACACTGTTTTCACAAGATTTTAATTTTCTAGCTCTATTTTTCTTAATAGTTAGCACTTATTTCTACACTATTAACTTTTATAGCGGTGAAGCTATTCTATAATTTTTATTTCTAATTCAATTATATGAATGTTTATTACTTCAAATATTAGGGAAAATTACTTCCAATGATCATTTTAACATTTTGCTTTGTATCATTTTAAAAATACATAAATTGGATACAATTTTTAAATAATCATAGCATGTTACATCCGTAAGATGGGGATCTGTAATGGGAGTTTGCTCTATCTCTTGTTATTTTCCCATTTTCTATTCCTTCTTTTTTTATGTACTTTTCTTACTAGCTCTGAAGCTGATATAAAGGGTGATCGTCCGTATCCGCCCTCGCCCCCCTTTTTTTTTTGTGCCTAATAGTGTGATGGTGTAAGATATTTTATGAAGATTTTACACTTAGCAGTTCATGCCACTCCATTGAGGTTCATTGAATTATTTAAGAATGGGAGACTAATTTAAAAAGTATAAATAATTAGTTACTTATTATTTATGTAGTTACTTACTATTTATGCACAGTAGGGTAGTATTGCGATATATCAACCAAGAGTAGAAATGGCTGATTGGACACCCAGCATTCGTAGCATTTGTTGGCTGCTGCTACAAGTGCCAGATGAGCGCATCTCTTCGTCATCTGTCCCTTTCGAGAGATCTTTTCTTGCTCTTCTCGGGAAATCTAATCCAAAAAATAGATAAACAAGTTAGATTATGAAAATCAAACTATCACCAAAACGTCTCTTTTACACAATTTCACCTTAATATTCAGCGTGTCGGAAGAACATTGGCATATGACGCCGAAATACCAGTTGGATAATTTTACTTTTGATCAATAGAAATTTGGTAGTAAAATTGTTCTTCTATCATCTAATTTCAAACCCTATATTACAATTTTATTTCAAGATATAATAATTTCGAAGAGAGATATAGAAACACTCTTTCAGTTAAATTTTTTTGACATCTCTGATTGAACTGTGAGTGGCATGAGGGGAGAAAGGTCAACAGCTTTAAAACCTGAAATTTCGAAATGGAAATCTTTTTAGTCGTTGTTTTTACTTTGTTTTTTCAGAGAAAACATTTTCGAAAATCTATAATAATAAAACAAACTGTGTGTCTGTCTGTCTGCCTGTGGATCTATAGAAACCTACTTAAAATTGGAGTAGAGCTCTGAAATTTTCAGCACAAAAAGTTTTGGCCTACTAATTGTATACTAGGGTGGGCCAAAAACGGCACATTTTTTTTTTCTCGAAATCGTTTTGGGAATAGTGCGGAAAAGTTGCCTAATAGGTCGATTAGAACACACACAAAATTTCGTCAATTTTGTTCAATATCTAGCCGCGCCCCTCTGGCACTAAAAATGTAAAAAGTGACAAAAAATTGCATTTTTAAGACATTTTTTGGAAAATTTTGTAAATATTTTTAAAAACCGAATTTGGTATAGCATGGAATAGTTGCCTAATGTATTACTTGGAACACACACAAAATTTCGTCCATTTTGCTCAATATTTAGCCACGCCCCTCTTAAATTGAACAAAAATGTGCCTAAATGTTGCAAAATCGTAACAGATTCGACGTTAAGGGAAATAAAAAAATATTTTTTTGAAATCAGTCTTGGAATAGCGCGAAAAAGTTACCTAATGGGTCAGTAAAAACGCACAAACAATTTCGTCAATTTTGTTAAATTTTTAGTCGCGCCCCTCTGGCATTGAACATGTTCAAAAACACACAAAAAATTCACTTCAAGCCATTTTTTTTAAATTTGTAAAAATAATTTTAAAAAAATGGTATTGACATAGCATAAAATAGTTGCCTGATGTGTCAGTTAGAACATACAAAAAATTTGGTCCGTTTTGCTTAATATTTAGCCGCGCCCCTCTTACTATAAGCAAAAAAGTGTCTAAATGTTACAAAATCGTATGATAGGACGTTAGGGTGGACCAATTTTTTATTTATTTATTTTTGAAATCGGTCCTGACATAGCGTGGAAAAGTTGTCTGATGGGTTGGTAAAAACACACACACAATTTCGTTTATTTTGTTCAATCTAGCCGCGTCCATCTGGGATCAAAAATATCCATAACATACACAAAAAAAGTCGTATTTAGGTGTAATAATAGCTTATTTTGAATGCTTTTCAGGATTTTATACTGCCTAACTTATGGGATCAATTTTATCAGAATTCCAAAAAATAATGGAGTAGTATGGGGGATTAACGAGCGTTTGTGAGCAGGGGTGAAGCCCTCTACTCTTTAATTAGTATTTCACAAACTTTTACTAACTTATTTAACATTTTTTATTATGGTATAAATAAAAACTTTCTTTAAGAAAATTGCTTTCAATTATACTTATTACCAAATCCACTACAAATACCCAAAAAACGCACAATTTTACTGTTCATTGAGCGCCATCTCTTAATTGGAGTAGGATTCTGAAATTTTGCTAGAACATTTGTATGGGTAGATGTAAAAAAATGAGGGGGTGTCCTGGTCTCTAGGTAAAAAATAATTTCTCCATATATTTTTGAACCACCCTAATGAAGATGTTATAATACTACTTTCAAAACAACCACAATTTTTAATTTCGAAAATCAATATATTCAATAACTTATTAGTTTTAAATTTTTTATCTGAACATATTTTTATTTAAATAGTAGAAAAACCAATTGCGTTAAAAATTAATTGACTTTAATAATAAACTAGACGAATAATTTACCTTATTGGTTCCTGCCAAAACAACATGGTCTGTAACAGAAGATCGCACAATTCCTGGGCACACAATTGTTACATGAATTTTATACTTTCTGCACTCTATGCGGAGTGCTTCGAAGTAGCCCTACAAAACATGAAGTATAACTGTAAAGGGGTTGAGTGGCACTTTATACAAAATAATATATTCAGTAGTCGATTTGAAATATTAAAAAAATAGATAATTTTAATGAAAATAGTTATTTTGAATAGATTATTGAAGTTGTACAATCGATTGCAACTGTATTAGTTACTTATTATCTCATACAATCAGCATTATTAATAGTTCTGAATATGTCATGAATTAACTTTTTCAAACAGCATTCTTAAACTTAAAAATATTTTTTTTATGAATTAAATTAATTCGAATTAGCTTTTGTTTAACATAATTTTTCAAACCAAAGAGGGGACGAAAAACCTTATTTGTTATGTCTTAACATGTTTATTGATACTCCAAGATTTCGCTTATTGGTATGTGCGTTTTGGTTTATCATAAACACAACATTTAACTAAACAAAAACAGTTTCTACACTTAATTAAATTATGAAATTATAAAAATAAATTAAAAAAATTATAATATAAATACATTATTAATTATAAAATTATTTAATTGTTTTAAACTTGGGTATTCTTTGCTATCATACTCCTTACATTTTTCTCTTATATTTATCAAAAACAGATTCCAGAACCAATATACACAGAATTTTTTTTTTAATAAAGATATCTACACCTATTTATTATTATTTGCTTCATTTTCTCTTAATTAATGCATTCTTAATCTAAAACTCTAATATGTAATGTTACAATTGTTTAAATTCTAATGTAGTGGATATGTGCCATAATATCTTTTAAATTGTAATTTGTAGTTCTTTCTAATTTACGTTTTATATATATATACAGATATATATATATATATATATATATATATATATATATATATATATATATATATATATATATATATATATATATATATATATATATATATATATATATATATATATATATATATATATATATATATATATATATATATATATATATATATATTTAATAAAATTTAAAGACACACTTTTAAAAACTATAAACACAAAGTTAAATAGACTTACGTGAAGAGCATGTTTGCTAGCAGAGGCGGAAGCTTGACCAGGAATTCCTAGTGTGTTTTAAAAATATTAAACGAATATCCAGGAACATCTACTATGTTTTATATATTATTAATAAAATAAAATGCAAACGAAAAAATATCAATAATACTCTAAAACGAGACTTCATGGAAAATTCTTGAAAGAAATTGTGATTGAAATTTTGAGGTTAATAAATTTGCTAAATTTCAATTCGTGAGTCGCACATTCAAGTTAATGCATGGCCCAAATGTTTTTTGAGCCGTCTGTTGAACAAGAAAGTAATATAACTTTGACAAACACACGTTTATATTTAGTGGTCAGCATAAATCCCGAACAAATTGTCCTACAATGTTCAACTTTGGTATGTGGGTTGGTGGGGGCCATGGGACCTACCATTAGGGTTTTCGTCAAAATCTCGTATGGGCATAAGGTAGCTGCCATTGAAAAAAATTATGTTTTTCAATGATTGCTAAAAAACGGCTCTACGATTTTAAAATCGCTGTGGTAATGCCTCTGAGGTGTTCTAAACATCCCCATCTCTGAAATTTTAGTAAAAATGCTCTGTTGACGTGAAAAATAGAAAAGCGAATAGAACTCCGAAATTTTCAACATAAATAGTTTTGGCCTTCTAATTGTACCTTTGACAAACAGATTGTTAAAACTTTAATTAGTTCTTTTTTAATTATTATCATTATATATATATTTTTACAAAGTGATTTCATATAGAAATACAAGACCGAAATTGTCATCATAAGTATTTTTAGCCTTCTAATTGTAGTTTTGAAAAACAGAATTTTAAAATTTTGATAAGTTTTTTTTTTTTTTTTTAATTAAGTAACAAATATTTCACAAAATGATTTCTAATAGATCTATAGCTCTGAAATATAAAACATAAATAGTTTTGGCCTTCTAATTGAACTTTTGAAAAACAGAATTTTAAATTTTTATTTAGGTCTTTTTAAATTAATTAATAAATGTTTTACAAAATGATTTCTAATAGCTCTACAACTCTTAAATTTTCAACATAAGTAGTTTTGGCCTTCTAATTAGACTTTTGAAAAACAGAATTTTAAATTTTTATTTAGTTATTTTTTAATTAATTTTTTTAATTCATTAATAAATATTTTACAAAACGATTTCTAATAGGGCTACAGCTCTAAAATTTTAACATAAGTAGTTTTGATCTTTAATTTTTGCTTTTCACAAACACGTATTAAAATATTCTTAAAGGGGTGTTGTATTATTGTATTAATGTGGAATTTTTTTCTCCCTCGACAGGGGAGTGGCTTCTAATATTAAGACTTTACGGAGCAATTAGTTTTTAGTGAGTGAAGCGAGCTTACGCATTGAATCTTTCAACGAGCGAAGCGAGCCCATGCTTGCATAGCAATGAACCTTTCAACGAGTGAAGTAAGCCTGTGCTTATGTGTCAATAAACTTTTAAGCGAGCGAAGCGAACTCGATTTTGCGTAGCCGCAACAAGGGGGCCTCACAACTAGCTTAAGTATTGCTCATGGTAAAATTTCGTAGCAAAGCACAGGTATTCAGCTAGTATTGAATAAAATAATGATAATACTAACAAATGCCCCTCACAATAACAGCACTGTGAGGTCAACCAACAAACCACAATTTTATTTATTACTCGTTTAAAAAAGATCTATAATAATAAAACAAGCTGTGTGTCTGTCTGTGGCTCTGTGGATCTATAGAAACATACTTAAAATTGGAGTTGAGCTCTGAAATGTTCAGCATAAGTAGTTTTGGCCTTCTAATTGTATATAAGTCAAACATAATGTTAAAATTTCAATTAGTTCTTTTCAATTAATTTTTTTTTTTTTCAAAATGACTCTTTAAACAGAGACACAGCTCTGAAATTTTCAATATAAGTAGTTTTAAACCTTCTAATTGGAATTTTGAAAACAGAGTGCTGAAATTTTAATTAGTTACTTTTAATTAATTTTTTTAATTAATTAGTATATATTTTACAAAACGATTTCTAATAAGGCTACAGCTCTGAAATTTTCAACATAAGTAATTTTGTCCTTCTAATTGGACCTTTGAAAAACAGAATTTCAAATTTTTATTTAGTTCTTTTTTAATTAATTAGTAAATATTTTACAAAACGATTTCTAATAGTGCTACAGCTCTGAAAATTTCAAAATAAGTAGTTTTGGTCTTCTAATTAGACTTTTGGACTTTTGAAAAACAGAATTTTAAATTATTATTTAATTCTTTTTTAATTAATTTTTTGTAATTAATTAAAACATGTTTTACATAACGATTTATATTAGGGCTACAGCTCTGAAAGTTTCTAATTAAGTAGTTTTGGCCTTCCAATTTTGCTTTCCACAAACACGTGTTAAAATAATATATTAAAGGGGTGTTGTATTATTGTATTAAAGGGATATTAATGGGGATTTGATTTTTTTTGTCTCTATTAAGGTTTTACGTTGCAATTAGATATTAGTGAGTTAAGCGATAGCTTATGCTTACGCAACAATGAACCTTTTAGCGAGAGAACGAGCCCATGTTTGCTTAGTAATGAACCTTTCAACGAGTGAAGGAAGCCTGTGCTTATGTGTCAATTAACTTTTCAGAGAACGAAGCGAGCTTGATTTTACGTAGCGATGAACCTTCCTGCGAGCGAAACGCCAAAAACTGGGTTTTATACACGAATGACAGATTTAAACAATGCGAGGCCTCACAGCTAGCTTAAATATTGCACATGTAAAAATGTCGCAGGAAAGCAAGGGTATTCAGCTAGTAATTTATAAAACACAAGAATGGCAAGAGACCATGTTAAAATACAACTAGGGTTGTGGAACATCGCACAACTTTCAATTGCACTATATTACTGATGTGGATTTGTGTCATTTATAGTTTTCATATTTTCATCATTCGCTTAGAAGAAATGGCCAGTTTGGAGATATTTTTTTCGATAATTCTCATATGCGTCCTTCTATTAAAAAAAAAAAAAAAAAAAAAAAAAAAAAAACTGCGCCAAAATGGAGTTTTTGGCGATATACTTTTCGATAATTCTTATATTATCCTTTATTATAACTGAGGGGAGAAGAAAAAACAATCATTGATGATCCAAATTTGAACATGGTTGGTTAATTTGTTCGGGAGTTATGTTGACCACAGACACACGTACACACAGACATTTTTTATAAATCACTTTTTTGAAATCAGGATGTTCCAAAACGTGGAGAAATGCAAAAAAATTTAAAATATTTTTTGACCGAATGCTATACTTTCATTACCCTATGTATACATATGGGTAATTGAAAGTAACAAAAAATTACACAGTTTCCTTATTCGGATATTTTAGGCTAGTAATGTGGAAGCTATGCTCAAATTTCTTTATTTAAATATACACTATGTATTATACGTACAACCTAGTAAAAAATATTGTTAAATTGTTGAAAAAATTTTCCAACTATTTTACTAATTTAAGCAAAAGAGGGAAATATACTTATCCATGTATACTTTTACGCACCAAATTTTCCAGAAATACTTGAAATTATAAGTATTTGCCCACCTTCTTGTTGTTGAAAATGCTTTATTACTTGCTTTATGATGAAGACTGGCCCAAAAAAATTCACATCAAATAGTGCTTTGTCCACCTCTATGTCCATTTTACTCGCTTCTCCGAGTTCAATATGTCCAACGTTATTAATAAGGACATCTATCTAAAACGTGGAAAGAAATCATTTTGTGGACTAAGATATTTCAAGTTAAGCTCAATAGGAATTTCCCATTATCTTTATTAACACCCACCTGTAATAATAGGTTTTAAACAGTCTTGTGAGAACTTTTACCAAATATGTAACTTATTCATGTACAATATTTTCAAATTTTTGATATTTTCTATTTTTAAGAATAAATATAAGGAAATCACTAAGTAAATTATTGTATATGCTCGGGCGGAATGATTTCCTGGTTTTTTTTTTTTTTTTTTTTTTCTGACAGAAAAAACAGGAAATCATTTCGCCCGAGCATCAAAATTTTCAACTCAACCATCAATCAAATTTCTAACCCCAAATATCTTGGTCTCACGTTGGACACCGAGCTAAGGTTCACCAAGCATATTGAAACCACCTCACTCAGAGCATTAAAAAAGCTCAATATTCTCAGAAAATTATGTGGCTCAACATGGGGTTCTAAACCGAAGACTCTCCTCAACACTTACACTACACTTATTAGACCAGTTCTTGAATATGCAGCACCAATTTGGGCTCCAGCATCCTCCTCATCAAAAGAAAAGATTGATACTGTCCAATACAGAGCTTCAAAAATCATCATTGGTGCAGTCTCTTCAACTAACAACCTGACTGCTGAGATTGAATGCGGTCTCACACCACTTGAAAGTAGGCGAAAACTGGCCACTGTTAAATTTACCAATAAGATCAGGTGCAGCAGCGCGGAACACATCTCAAATGTTACTTTTCGCGCCTGGAACAACAGGGAACGGTTAAAGAGATCCTCCACGCTCCAATACGATAAAGATATCAGAAGTAACATCAGTCTGAATCACTCATTCCTTGACATTATTGAAGAACCATATTTTGCTGTCAAACCACCTTCTACTGTTAAGATCAATTTAGACCTGCTGGAACCGTGTTCGAAAAAAGAACCACAAGCAACCATTAAGAGAAAGGGTATGGAAACTATAGCGAAGCTCTCTAAACCTGACCTTGCCACTGCTTACACTGACGGCTCCTCCACCTCAGAATGCGACAGAGGAGGTTCTGGCATCTTCCTTCTCCTTCCAGATCAAACATCGGGTCGCAGCCGGAAAAATCGTTTCCAACTTCACTAGTGAACTGATCGCCATTAAATCCGCTCTAGCCCTTTACCTCTCACAGTCAGTTCCCTCGAATGGCATCATCATTTTCTCAGACTGTAAGTCTGCTCTGGAGGCCATTAAAGGAGGTAAATCAAGACTCGCCCACAAAATCAACGCGCTTCTGTCCACCTTAGTTGCCAGGGAGAAAACATGCACCATCCAATGGGTTCCCGCTCATGTCAACATCGAGGGGAATGAACAAGCGGACTCCCTTGCTAAGGAGGCTAGGAACATGGATCCCCCTCCCATGCAAACCACTTGCTTCGATGCAAATGCCGTTGCAAAACATCACCTCTGCGGCGGACTTCAGAAGAAATGGTGCCTTCCGGAGCTTAATCTTGACCGCGAAATCACAACTACCATCAGCAGATTGCGGACGGGGCACATGAGAGGTATGAAGATCATGCCTGACGGTCCAGAACTTATGCAGAATGCAGGTACTGCCCAGGAGTTCAGCTGGATCCGAGGCATCTCTTCAGTTGCATCTCTGTTGCCTCGACCCTCTTCAACATCGATCTCAACTGCTGCCATGACACCCTTCATACCGATAAAGTCGGAGATGTGGCCAGGGCTGTGCTCAATGCCTTTGGTCCCATTTGACTTGTCCTATCACCTTTTTTCTGCACTTGTCACACAACAACAACTAAGTAAATGTTTGATTTCCTAAACTTAATTATCAGTATCTTTATATTCCATATAAGAAAAACAAGAGATTTTAATCCATAAATGTTGTGGAAGAAAAATACAAATTTCATTATGATTTAAAAATATCGTACATATTTCCATATATTTAAAAATAATATTAAATGTAAAAAAAAAAAATATATAATAATAAAAATGTGTCGAAAAAAAAAAAGTGTTGAGTTCCATGTAAAAAAAATATCACAAAAGAGTTTCATTTTTCTATTGATTGGAATGCCTTACCTTTCCAAAATGATCAATTGCGGATTTAGCATACTTTTCGTTCATATTTATTACATCGAAAGGTAAAACTAAAATATCATCAGCTGAAAGTTTTCCTTTTGATTTTTCTAAAAAAAAATATGCAAATAAGAGATTCAACAATTTTAAAGTACCCAAGTGCAAATTAAAGATAAAAGCTGTGGAGTATTGAGCTAAAATTTTCAAAGGTCTCATCAAATATACTACAATTTTTCGGTCAATTTATATAGAAAGAGAATTTTATTAAAAATATTTTGTACATTACTTTTTTTCTCATTCTGAAAGTTGTATTTGATGCACACAAATTAAGTTGTTTTCACGTTATAAGAACACCAAATTTTAATCAAAGCATTTAAGTGTAAATCAGTATTTTAACTACTAAACCCAATTAATTAAGAATTTAAAGTTAAAAATTCTGAAATTGAGTGTAAAAAAAATTAAGAACTGCAAAACAGATAAAAATTAAAAAGAAATTTTTATCCCAACTCTATGAAAAGGGTATGCATTGACTCGGCTAGGCAATGATACCCTCTTCCCTGTCGTACTTTGAACTATAACAAATACATTACTGTTTTTAATTTGTAGTTCTCCACTTTAAACAATTCTCTTTATTATGTGATGATATATTCAACCTAAATGTTAAAAAAGTTCGATTGATACAGTATTGTGATTGTAGGGATACGATTCATCATCAGAACAACCAGCAACATGACTCGTACCGTGCTGAGTTGCGCTCTCCCAAACCAAATTTCATCACATCTTTCAACAATCTAATTCAATTGAATTTCAATGTGTGATGAGCACACATTAAAAAACTATTTAAGTTCATTTATACAACTGCACAGTGACAAATGTCAATATAAGGGGTATCAAAAAAATAAAACAGAAAAGGTTGTTTTTTTTTAAACATATATTTGACTTACAACCTATCGGTGTGAGGAGGGGATAAAATATCCCCTCAAAAGGAACCTGTGCCTACCGGATTAAATGCTCCCGACGGAAGATGAACTGGATATGTAATGTACAGGGTGGTCATAAAAAAACTTTGCCGATATATGGACCTCTAGCAGCCGTTCCGTTCAACAGATCGAGATGAGATTTCAGGAATGAGCTCGAGATTCGGTGAATGGTAACAAAATGGCACTCACGGTTACAGTTATAATTACAGAAACTCGAAATTTTCGAATGGAAATGCCTACTTTTTTCTATCGCAAAATGCTCAGCGCATGCGATAATCCTAAAAAGCAACCAAAAACGGACGCGTTATGCACGCACAAAAAAAACCCAGCTCTGCGAATGGCTAACAGAAACACGATCGGGGTGCTCAGATGAAATTTGCATATTACAGAGGATAAACACACCAATCGCAGAACGTGAGCCAGATATTCATATATAGGTGTCTTTGGCCTCTTCTCATATATACGCAAATTTTCACCGTACACCCAGATCGCGTTTTTGTTGGCCATTCGCAGAGTTGTTTTTTGTGCGTGCATAACGGGTCCGGTTTTTTTTTTTTTTTTTTTTTTTTTTTTTTGTGATACATTTTACGACGGTAAAAAGTGGGTGTTGCTGCTCGGAAATTTCGAGTTTCTGTACCTATAACCGTAACCGTGAACGTCATTTTGTTGCCATTCACAGAATCTCGAGCTTATATTGGCAAACTTTCTTTATGACCACCCTATATTTTACACAAATAGAAAACTTCGACTTTACCGATGCATTCTTTCTTTATTTGTTTCAGTATATCCGTTCTTCTTGCACTCAAAATGAGTTTTGCTCCTTTCCCCGCAAGTTCAATAGCCATCGCCTCGCCTAAACTAGTTGAAGCCCCAATCAGCCACACCACTTTTCCAGAAAACCGAGCTGAAAAACAAATACAAAATTAATACGTATTAAATACACTTGATATGATCGGAATTTTTCCGGGAGTTGCATCAGAGAGTCGAATCAAGAAAAGTTTGGCTTGCGGTCTGCATTTCAACCACTTCAGATTGGTCACTTTTCTGATGAAAAAAATCTGGTAAAAGAGCATATTCTAATAATATTATTGAAATTTGTCATCAAAAGAATATCAGAATAATTTTCGATGACGTATCAAATTCTACAAATGCCTCTAGATTTATGCCTATCGTGAGAAGTAAAAGGTGGATCAAATAGTATGACTCGTCTGTAAAATATTTCCATGATGAAAGTTTTTCATTGAAGTCTCCACCGTTGGTCCGTTTCGAACCAGACCTCCGAAGAGGAAAAGCGGTTCGAACTTTTTGTCTCCAATAAAAGTTCGCTAACCATCGATAGGATAATACGTAAGTACGTTTTTTTAGTACTTCTGAACTTTTAGATGGTTGGAGTCTATACATGATGTAAATTTCTTTCAACCTATCAAATAATGTGTTAACTATCTGGGTTACTCACTATACGTGAACAAAAGTAGAATTGTAATGAAACAATACGAAAATTACCAAAAGCGGAGAAAACAAACAATAAAATTTTGATGTCAGTTAAAGTTCAAAACAAAGAGGGAAAATGCTTCCCCCCTTCAAGAGCTCCTTACCCAACTACTGACACTGTATCGAACAGACATCAGCTCACAGTGTAAGAAAATACCTGGTTATGAAGTCATATTCCTCACTTCTAAAAAGCAAGCGCATTGTTACAATGAGACTAATAAGTTAAATAAGGTAAAATGAAATCATATCTCAGCTCAATGCTTTTTTATTTATTTAATTTTGGATAAGTTTGTTTAAGGTAGGGGAGAGTTTCCCAAAACGGGTTTGGCGGGCAAAACGGGATATTGAGCCTCGGATCTTGACTGGTAGTGCTATCTCGCGGGAGAAAGGCTAAACTGGTTCCCGACCGCCATGACAGCATTCTCAGTTGATCTCTCAACTCTAGCCACGTGTTTCGCAAAGAAATATTTTTTCAAAGTTTTCAAGTGAGATTTTTACTTACTTTGTACTTTTTTCGACTGCAGAATAACTATCCTTGTGCTTCTCCGTCCTTCGGAACAATTCCGGTAAGTACTGTGTTTGTTCATAGCTCATTTAACAACAATTTCATATATTTCAATATTGCTAGTGAGTGACGGTTCAGGGGTCAGCCATTTATGTTGTCAAAAGCATCACGGTCGGGCAAAACGGGACACTTTTGGGGTGCCCAAAACGGGATACAATTTTATGTGTCCCGTTTTACCCGACCATTTCCATTAATGTTTTGGCAATGTGTTTAAGTTATTTAAATTGAAATAAATACTGAATTAAAATATGTATAATCAATTACAACAATTTATTTTAATTTTAAATAATTATATTTTCGAAATAAAATAATTTACTTTACTTTTGGGGTACAAATAATTGGCCTGATTTATGTACAAAATTTAGTTATAGGTTAAAACTGTAAGTCAGAAAAATGTTTTGACCAAAAATTTAAGTTTTAAATTAAAAAAAGTTGAGTTTTTTTTTTAAATCTTTTTTATGGGGGCGGCGTATACAAAGATAAATCAGAAAACCACACGTTGTCCGCACTATAATATTATAAAAACATAAGCTAATCACAACTAAACAGCAATTATAACAGGAAGCACATATAAACTTGAGTTGGAAGAAGAAGAGTATGAAAAAAAAGAACGAGAAAGAACTCAAAAGCTGAAAAAAAGGGCTGCCAAAACCAGTCTCTTGAATGTTCCGAAGAGAAAACAAACGAGACGTAAAAGAACACCAAGTGGAAATGCAAAACAGGCAGATAAAGTTAAAAAAATGTTACTCTGATTCAGAAATTTTTTTCAAAAATCGAAGAAAATGGACCTAACATAAGAAAACCTAAAAAAAAATTAAAAAAAAAAAAAAAAAAAAAAAAATCATCAGTTAGCCAAGGTTGGACATCGTCGTCTTCAGAAGATGAAGCTGAAAAAGATGAAGCGTGTATTTTCTGCAACGCTCTGTATCTTGAATCGAAATCTGGAGAAGGCTGGATACAATGCTCGAGCTGCCAGGGATGGGCCCACGAAGCCTGTTCCAGAGCAGAAGAAGACGACACATTTTTATGCGATTTCTGTGTTATGTAATTTTTCAAATTTACAATTAAAAAGTTTCTTCCTATAAAAACGGAGCCTATTTTTGTTCTAAAAACTTAATCAAAAGTAAAATCAGCAAAAACCCTAATAACATTAAAATTCCTATCCCTTTTTACCCACCCTTGGTAGGGTAAAACGGGATCGTGTAAGACTTTGTGAAACCAGTATTTTCACATAAATATTATTGAACAAATGTGACAAAGGTCTTATTTTAAGTAGTTGAAAAGGTATACTTTTAAATGATGTCTAGCTTTGGAATGTACCTTGTACACAACAAGAAATAAAGCGAAGAATAGATAAGCTATCCCGTTTTGGGGTACTTTCCCCTACTCGCCTCCAAATATAGCAATACTAGCTAAATACCCGCGCTTCGCAACGAAATTTTAACGTGTGCAATATTTTAGCTAGCTGTGAGGCCTCTTGTTGCGGAAATCTGTCATTCGCGTATAGGACCCAGTTTTTGGCTCTTCGCTAGAAGGAAGGTTCATCGATCCGCAAAATCGAGCTCGCTTCGTTCGCAGAAAAGTTCATGGAAACATAAACACAGGCTTATTTCACTCGTTAAAAGGTTCATTGCTGCGTAAGCATAAGCTTGCTTCACTCACTAAAATCTAATTGCTAAGTAAGGACTTAATATTAGAAGCCTCTCCCTTCTCAAGAAAAAAAATCCCTGTTAATACAATAATACAACACCTCTTTAAGATTATTTTAACAAGTGTTTGGGGAAAGCAAAATTAGAGGCTAAAACTTCTTATCTTGAAACTTTCAGAGATCTAGGCCTATCCGAAGTCACTTTTTGTGAAAAAATTATTTGAAAAACAAATTAAAATTTTAACATTCTGTTTGTGATGTATACAATTAGAAGGCCAAAATTACTTATGTTGAAAACTTCAGAGCTGTAGCCCTATTAGTAGTCGTTTTTAAAATGTTTATTAATTAATTAAAAAAAAAAGAAAATAAAAATTTAAAATTCTGTTTTATTAAAGTCCAGAACTACTTATGTTGAAAATTTTAGAGCTGTAGCCCTATTAGAAATCGTTTTGTAAAATGTTTATTAATTAATTAAAAAAATTAATTGAAAAAGAACAAAATAAAAATTTAAAATTCTGTTTTTTAAAAGTTCGATTAAAAGGCAAAAACTACTTATGTTGAAAATTTCAGAGCTGTAGCCCTATTAGATATCGTTTTGTAACATATTTATTAATTAATTGAAAAATTTAATTAAAAAGGAACTAATTAAAATTTTAACATTCTGTTTGTGATGCATAAAATTAGAAGGCCAAAACTACTTATACTGAAAATTTCAGAGCTCTACTCCAATTTTAAGTAGGTTTCTATAGATCCACAGAGCCACAGGCAGACAGACACACAGCTTGTTTTATTATTCACGAATAACAACAGCAACGACCGTACATAGATTTTTTCTAATTTCTTAACTGTATATCAATCTACACTTAAATATTTTATTTCATTTTTGAAGAGCATCCCATTATTCAAATATATAAGAAATATAAATCTATAATAATAAAACAAGCTGTGTGTCTGTCTGTCTGTCTGTCTGTCTGTCTGTCTGTCTGTCTGTCTGTCTATCTATCTGTCTGTCTATCTGTCTGTCTATCTGTCTGTTGCTCAGTGGATCTATAGAAACCTACTTAAAATTGGAGTAGAGCTCTGAAATTTTCATCATAAGTAGTTTTGGCCTTCTAATTTTATGCATCACAAACAGAATGTTAAAATTTTAATTAGTTCTTTTTTAATTATTTTTTGTAATTAATTAATAAATATGTTACAAAACGATATCTAATAGGGCTACAGCTCTGAAATTTTCAACATAAGTAATTTTGGCCTTTTAATTGGACTTTTTAAAAACAGAATTTTAAATTTTTATTTTGTTCTTTTTTTAATTAATTTTTTTTAATTAATTAATAAACATTTTACAAAACGACTACTAATAGGGCTACGGCTCTGAAATTTTCAATATAAGTAGTTTTGGCCTTCTAATTGTATACATCAAAAACAGAATGCCAAAATTTTAATTAGTTCTTATTAAATTAATTTTTTTAATTAATTAATAAATATGTTACAAAACGACTACTAATAGGGCTACAGCTCTGAAATTTTCAACATAATTAGTTTTGGCCTTTTAATTGGACTTTTAAAAAACAGAATTTTAAATTTTTATTTTGTTCTTTTTTAATTAATTTTTTTGATTAATTAATTAATATTTTACAAAACGATTTCTAATAGGGATACAGCTCTAATATTTTCAACATAAGTAGTTTTGACCATCTAATTGAATTTTTGAAAAGCAGAATTTAACATTTTTTTAAATTTTTTTTTTTTTAACTAATTAACAAATATTTTACAAAACGATTTGTAATTGGGCTACATTTTTTAAATTTTCACCACAAGTAGTTTTGGCCTTCTAATTGGACTGACAAAAAGAATGTTAAAATTTTAATTTGTTTTTCAATTATTTTTTTCGCAAAAAGTGACTTCGAATAGGCATAGATCTCTGAAAGTTTCAACATGAGTAGTTTTAGCCTCTAATTTTACTTTCCACTAACACGTGTTAAAATAATCTTAAAGGGGTGTTGTATTATTGTATTAAAGGGGAATTTTTTTTTCTTGACGAGGGAGAGGCTTCCAATATTAAGTCTTTACGTAGCAATTAGATTTTAGTGAGTGAAGCAAGCTTATGCTTACGCAGCAATGAACCTTTTAACGAATAAAATAAGCCTGTGTTTATGTGTCCATGAACTTTTCAGCAAACAAAGCGAGCTTGATTTTACGTAGCGATGAACCTTCCTGCTAGCGAAGCGCCAAAAACTGGGTCCTATACACGAATAACAGATTTCCGCAACGCGAGGCCTTACAGCCAGCTACAATATTGCAGATGTTAAATTTTCGTAGCGAAGCACGGGTATTTACCTAGTAAAAAATAATTTGGTTAAAATTTACTATATGATGCCCCTTGACGAGTTTTTGAAAGGTGTCGATTCGGAGCCGAATGTGGCAACCCGTCGCCAATGTTTTCCTACAAACCTAGTGACCATTTGGATTTGGCAACACGGCGTGTTTTGACGTCATTCTGGATTTAGAGACACAGCCTTTTGACGCCATTTTCAATTTGGCGACTTTTTTGAAAACTCGCTAAGGGACATCATATAGTAAATCTTAACCAATAATTTAATCATACGAAGCGGTCGGAAGAAAATATTATTAATTGGAAAGATAAATTGACAGAAATATAAAGTTTTCAATGACTTGCCAATTTGCTCCCCCTAAGTATTCCAAGAAATTGAGGTTTTTAAGTGATCAACAAATTGAAATTTATCGAAACACGTACACCCGTTCTGTTTCCGAGTTTCTAGTAATTATTTTGCATTAAACATTCCAGCCATCAAATTGTGCTTTGTTTCCATCTTATTCAATATTGCAAATTGGTTAAAATTCCAAGTTCGGTACGAATTCTACGCCAAGAATTGTTTACATAATACCGCGCTAAATTATGGCAACCATAGGAAGTACACTTGTCATTAAAAAATGACGGAGCTGTTAATTTTTAGCGATAATCACCGAGGCGCAGATTATCTAGAAAAAAAAAGTGGATCGAATACCATCAGAGACTACTGTATATATGTATATTTTAGCAAAAAATTGCAAATACCTGAATAATAAAAAATCTACATTTTTTTTTTTTTTTTTTTTTTTTTTTTTTTTTTTTTAACTATCTGTGAAGAAGTGGAAATATTTTTTGGTAACTAGGTTTTGATTTATAATTTTTTTTTTAAAAATGCACAAATTTGATTTCAAAACTTAAGAATACAAATTAGTCTTTCGATAAAAAATATATTCGAACTTAATACTTACATACACCTCTTCCGAGCCTTTCGTAATAAGCCAGGGCAAAATTCCGATCATTGAAGAATAAATACCAGATTATTACTAAAAGTATAAGAAGTAAAGGAATGATCATCATTGGATTACCAGCAGCTAAGCTCAATCCAGCTTGAGTCAATAACGTTATTGCTTTAGTCTTTATTCTATTTATTAAGCCTCTTTTGATATTATCTTTCAAATTTGATTTGACATCATCTATTAAGTCTGTGTTGATATGATCTAAAACGTATGATGGTCTTTGAAAACATTTTTTGTAAAATCCTAATGTGAACATATCTAATACATTTCTAAAACATAAAAACTGGATCAAAATTTAAAAAAAAAAAGTTAAATTTTTGAACAATAATTTTGCAGCATCGATAAATTCCCAAATTAAAATTATGTGTAATAATTTATTATTTTACAAAAACTAGGCCTACTGTTCAATAAAAAAAATTTAACTTATGCATTTATCAAAACAGTTTTATTTGTAATAAATAAACCGACTCGTGGATGTAGATTACATATTTATTTATATGGATCTTATGCATGGTAACGTCGCAGTCAACTGCTATGTTCGTTGAAAAATAAAATGCCCAATATGATTGGTTAATGGAATGGGAAAATTCGAATATGATTTAAAAGATTGTATTGTGATTTTTCACAAGCATGTCACGTGTTGCCAATTTTTAAAATACCCCTGAAAACAAATCCTTGCATAAAGTTCATTCTCCTTCATGAATTTAAATCCCCAGCGCAGTTTTGGAAGTTTTTTTTTCTTCCGAGTTTACTAAACTATGGATCAACTTATACAACCCACTTTCTGAGAATTTCTTAGAAATCTAATTATTGATATTCTTGATGATTGTAAAAATAAGTAAGTACTCCTTCGAAACGCATTCTTCAATTTTAATTAACACTTCGTTTAGGCAGGAGGTTTTACAAATATTTTTCAAATGATCTGTTTAAACATGCAAAGCCACTATTCGGCCATCGTCTCGTCCCGCGTCGGTTGGCAAACTATCATTTGAGATTGTATCCGGGTTTTCCCCTTATTCGAGGGATTTTCCACATGGAAGATTTATCGAATGATGTGGTCGAAGCAGAATAGCCATAGGGCATCTTTTGCACCAGAAAATATCCTTTAGAACCTACTACAAAAGTCACTTTTTATGTAGCATTATGAACTAAAATTTAGTCAAGAGTTACGATAGGATGTAACAGAATTATGGTGCTAGATTGAAGAACCTTATAATAAGCACACATTGGAAGAAAGAAAGTTCAGAAGGGATTTGATTCAGCTGTTTAAATTTATTAAACAGGGCGATTTCAAGGGTTTAGAGTTCATTACAAGGAACCGGATAAGGGGTCATGCATACAAGCTATTTAAATCGCATATTAACTTGGAGCATAAGAAACATTATTTGTGCAATAAAGTAATTGATAAGTGGAACAATCTACCGGACCACATCATAAATTGTACCAGAGTCAACAGTTTTAAAAGATAGCTGGATCTATACTGGGGGATTGTTTAGAAAAGTTAAATTGGACCAACCTTGATGGGCCTTGTGCCTGTGGTTAATAAAAGTGGTTTTCTGAGACCGTGACAGTGAAAACCAAATAATTATCGGCAAAAGATATTTTCATTTTGACAGTGACTGTCATTAAATATCCAATTATACTATTTTTTGTAACAATAAGACACGACTTAAGATTTTCAATTTAGTAAAATTTGAGATCATTTTGAAGAAATTATAGTTAATAAAACATTTTAATTTTAAGCAGAGCTATATAACGCTTCTTGATGCTTGAGACATTTAGTAAAATGAAATATTTAGATTAGGATAGTAACTAGCACTAAAGTATAGCTTCCAGACCCGTTTCATTTCATGCACAACAGATTCAGATATCAAGCATGTAAAATTTTGGCGAGATTTAGTCACTGAAATCTCACTCTGTTAAGGTTGCGACCAATGATAACAGTCCATTCGAATTTTTTGATAAACAAAATTTCTCTAATTTGGTGAGTTGATGCCAAACTTCTTTAGAAATTTTTTTCACTGGATATATCGAAATTCCTTTCCAAAGGATGATATTTTATCTATAAGATCTAATGGAACATGGTGAACTTCCCACAAAATTTCTGTACACACTCTTTTGGGAGCAAATTTCCGGTAATTGTATCTGTAGCTTTCGCTTGAATTTTGTAATGAGAATACTTGTCGAATAAACCTTTCTATTGACATGCGTACGTATATGTCGTACTTACAGTTCTGTGTGACATGGCTAACCTCAGATGAATAGACAGGCAGACCGACAGAAGTGTCGAAGCTAAAACTCGTCAGTTAAGAGACTTCAACGACAAGAAAGGAAAAATTTAGAACATAAATCTCATTTAGTTGGCCAGTTGGACGATAGTATTAATATACAAATATGAAAGGATACTAAAATAAACTTGTAAAGGCAGTTAATTGTAGCAATATATGTTACAGAAAAAAAATTAGATAGATCTCTGCAAGATGAGAAGATAACTATCGAACTCAAGGAAACTATTGACGAACATGGAAACATTAAACGATGTTGTACGAGCAGCAGAGGAAGAAAAAGAATTTTCTCAAAAAATATACGAGGATGACTACTTTTAAGTCGTGTGTAAAAATAAATATCATTTCGACAGCTTTTCTTGATTTTAATCTGATAGTTGTCTTTATTCAAAACAAGAAACATTATATTCTAGTTTATGTTATTCATATCCTTGAGTTCTCATTTAGAAGGATTAATCGCTAAAAGTAACAGACCAAAATTATTGAAGTATAAGTAAGTCATGCATTTGTAAAAATTTAAAAATACAAATGAACAACTGATTGGACAAAACAAATTTCATTTATAATTCTGTAGTTAATACGAAATTGTGAGATAAGTACCTAAATTATTTTAACTTTAGATATGTTATAAGAAGTATATTACTCATCCTCCATTATATATGTAACAAGAAGAATTTTCTTATGTGTTAGTGTATATATGTGTGTATATTTTTTATAGGAAGCTGCAGTTTTTTATCCCTCTTTTTATAGTTTTGCACATTTGATCTTCAAAACAAGAAAAAGATTCTTGGCTACTTGAAATTTTAAAAGCCCTCCCCTCAGTCTTTCACCCCTCAATATGAATAACTCGAAATCTACTGAGCCAGTTTGAACCAGGTTTTTTTTTCTAGGGATTTCTTGACAAATCGCAAAAACAATTTCAATCTGAATTTTTATTATTAAGATGGAGAAATCGAAGATAGGGGGATGAAGAGGAATATGATCATAATTTAAGTTCTATACTGAACCAATTTAGAGCATTTGTTTTTCTTTAGGTTTCTTGGCTAATGTTATTATATGAAACGCAATTTCATTATGATGTTTTTGTAATTAAGATGGGGAAATCGAGAATAGGAGACGAAAGGGAGTATGATTATGATTTGAGTTCTACCAAACCAATTTAGAGCATTTGTTAAAATGTAAAAATTCTGAAAATTTTGAAGGTAATTTAGTTTTCCAAGAAATGTAAGGGAAATTATCTGAATATACTATTTTTTGTTTTAATACGATAATTAC
The DNA here is from genome assembly GCA_963978545.1 of Linyphia triangularis. NCBI lineage: Eukaryota > Metazoa > Arthropoda > Arachnida > Araneae > Linyphiidae > Linyphia > Linyphia triangularis. The sequence continues at coordinate 50,485,909 of OZ021725.1, forward strand.
TAAATAAAAAATTTATTATTATTTAATAAATACAATAATTTCAGTATTTTAAAATCATCATTAAAAAAAAAAAAATGTAACGTATAATGATCCCTTGCACTATTCCCTAGCCACTACTTCTAAAGAAAAAACCCTGTTTTTTATGGTTTTCGGGATGGTTTGCTTAAAAATAATAAACAACTTAACCACATGATTTTTAAAAATTCGGTATAGATTTCAAATTACAATTTTTTAAACTCAAAATCATTGATAATGGAGTGAGGCTTTTTACTGTAATTTGCATAATACTATAAGTAATTTGTATGTCTCAATATTAAAAAAAAGTAATGATTTAAAAGAAGTGATGCTGTTTCAGAATTTTCCTGCCGCTTGTAATTTTTTGTTTCACATTGGACAAACTATTGGATTTAAAAATATGAGATTTTGTACATTTGTAGATAACTGTTTGGGAAATCTACTGATAAGAAAAGTTAGATATGCGAACTTTAGTTTTTGAGTTATTATATATCTAATTGAAAAAAAAAAGTTTATTGCATGGGGCCCTTTTCACCAGGCAAAACTAGCCACTGTAGAAATGTAATTTTTTACAAGCACAGAGATATTTATATTACGAAAATTCTCTCGTTATGCTTTTTTTTTTTTTTTTTTTTTTTTTTTAAAATTTTGGTGTAGTTTTGAAGTTGTTAAATCTCTAAATTTCCAAAAATTTAATTTTAAGCTTGAATGATTGATGTTTATATTTTTATAAACAGCTTAAATGTATCGAAAAATTAATTAATTTCTTTTATAAACTATACCACTGAAAGACCAGGTTATCCGGATTCAATTTAAAAAAGCAGAACTCAGATAGTTAAAATAGCAACGGGAATGTGACTAATTTAATTAAGTTAAAAATGCAATTTCTTATCCCACCTTTAACTTTTCCTTCTTTTTACATAACAAATGAGAAAATGAAGTGAATCCAGTTGAGGTATTTTGAATACTTTGGTAATGTGATTATTATAGTAGTATGAAGACTAATACTTCGCCTGCAACTGATGAGGATTTGTGAACAATCACAAAGTTCCGAGAAGAATTTAGAGGTATGCTTTGATTGGTCAAAATTCCACAGGAGTTACCAATAACGTACGATGAATATTCCTCATTTTCACATAAAAGTTTGCTCTCGTTATTTTAAGTAAAAGCACTTAACAAAAATATCAAAAATGTGGTATATTTATGGTAATTTATTATTTAAAAAAGTTCACAAAGCATTATATTTAATATACGAAATAGTTTTTTTTATTAGATAGTAGTAAAACATGCCTAAGAATCTGGCAGCCATGGTTTGAAATTAGATTTAAGTTTGATTTAAATGCTATTATTTGCAAAGACCATATGCTCGATTTTTAAAGGATAGTAATTTATAATGTATGGATTTCCAGCATCACATCATAAAGCTTTCATTGACGGTCGTTTTTCAATTATTATGTATTTTAGCAAAAATCTTCAAGCGTAGCGATATCGATAATCGGCGAGCTTTACCAAGTAGGCGACTTAATTCTGAAAAAATTACTGGTGATTGACGAGCGTTAACCAGCAAGAGACAAAGCCGCCGTATTATTAAAAATAACAATATTTTTGTTAAAACTCTTCCTTCCGATAACATTAAGATAATATTTTTTATCTTCAAAATTAAACGAGATATTGCTATCAGGCTAACAGCTACTAAACAGCAGCAGCAGCAGCAAAAAAAAAAAAAAAAAAAAAAAAAAAGCAGTTTCTTAGACTTACAGTTACACACTTGAATTTGTCAACTGTTTTGGTAATCATCGGGTTCACATATAAGTTTGTGAAAAAAATATTTTTGGAATAAGGGGATAATATTGTATCTAAATATTATCAGTATTTTTAAAATTACTTAAAATTAAATGAATAATTTCATGAAATTTCGAAAACCATTGATCCCTCTGATTACCCTCCTACAATATTTGTAGAGCTCTAAATTTGTAATTGTTGATCACAAATGATACAGAGCGATTAAAAAAATTCAAATCAGTTTTGAAGTTGTGAAGTGTTTAAAATATTGATAAAATGCTTGAAATATTTTCTTTTCATGCGTTTCCAAAGTAATTATATTTTATTACAATCATTATTTCAGTTTTTATTTATTACAATCATTATTTATACAATCATTATTTCAGAAATTAATTATAATAAAATTAATAATTTCGTGAAATTTTGAAAACAATTGATCTGTCTGATTGCATTCCTACAATTTTAGCAGAATTCTAAATTTGTAACTTGCTAAATTTGCAAACCTTGATCGCAAATGATCCAAAGCAATTACGAAAATTCAAATCGGTTATGAAATGTTTAAAAGATTGATAAAATGCTTTAAAACTGCTATTAATTTGATATTCTTCTTATAAGAATAAAGTTATCTTCAAAAACACTCCCTGTTGGCTTCAATAAAAATTTCTATCTTGAGAATTACATTAATTAATTATCTAACATATTATTAAAAGAAGATTCAATTAGCTTGGTGAACGAATGGAAGCCTCATGCAAACGTATTGGTTGCCCCAATCTTAAATGTATTTCAGTTAGTAAATTACTTTCATCGCTTAACCCTCTTGGGCGATTTTGTTTTAAGGAAAGGTAGCTATTAGATTGTCGAACAGAAGTTAAGAGAGAGTCTCAAACTAACTGGGCAATCCTCTGGTTGTTGCATGGGATATTTTACGCTCTTTATTCCTTCTTGTAAAGAAATTAGAATTCAAAAACTATGATGCAACTAGTAGTTATTCTAAACTTTTTATGTAATATTGATGGCAAAGTTTTATGGAAAATAATTATTTTAACTAGGTAAAAAACATATTTAAAACCACCGGAATGGGACCCGTACATCAGACGTTCAAAATGTGCATTTGACCTACTTAAAATACTTATTTTTCCTTAAAATTTTTCCACTGACTGGTACTATATAAATAAAAAAGATAACTGCTATCTTCATTGTGATTGTACAATTCTAATATGTTTACGAGTAGAAAAAGAACCAAAATGTCCCGTGCGTCATCCAGATAATTGCCCACGTAGGTAAATCCTTTGCATGTCCCAGTAATCTGCGAGTGTTCTACCATTGGATGAGAGAGTTAAAAAACATTCAGTGTAACAACCTAAAAGTGTCATATTACATAAGAAAGTGATACAGTGACATTCCAAACAATAAAAATTAACTTTATTAGATGATTTACGATGAAATAAAAACAAATTTCAATGCAGGCAACATCCTGAAAAGAAATCTTCATGGTTCTTGGTATTTACAAAAAATGGTTTCGAGATCATTTCTCCTTACTTTAGCTTTCATTAGTTTCGTTTGTCATGTCTTAATATGTCTTCCTAAACAAAGGACGCCAAACGGGAAGATCATTAGGCCACTTTCCTGCGTAAAGTTGCGATACGCGCTTCTTGTTATAAATAACACTCATGACACTGAAAACAATAGAAACAGTTAAAAAAAAACATTTGAAAAGGAAAAATTATTCGAAAGTTATTTTAAATTCCAATAAGTTTAATACCAAATACGATCATTAGATTCCAATATTTGTAGAAAAGGCAAACTTTGAGACTGTAATCTAGTGTATATAATGCTGCACATTCAAATTTGTACTACTAGAATGCTATTTTAGGTAAGTTCTGGTTCATTAATATAGGAAATCTCTACGAGAAACTTTTAAAACATGTACTCAATCCCTAGTTGATAGCTACAAAAATGGTATTATAACTTATTCCTGTATCAATTGAATTTAATTTTTAAAATATAATACTCTCGAGTGCTAACTTCAATTTGTTCAAGTTTTCAAGAGAGCAAAACAATATTACTAATCATAAGTATTATCCAAAGCGCTAATTCAACATGAACTTGTGCTCTTACTTATGACTCATTTGTCACAAATTTATTTCAGTCATCAAATTGCATATTAACTACTTTTTGGGATATCTTATTTCCAAATATACTAAAAAAGTAATTTGATACCAAATGAAGTAAGCACCTTTTCATTTGAAGTTGGAGATACGTAGGTTTAGCTTGTCATATAAAAATATAATAGAACTAAAATATCAAAACTTTTTTAAAACTTAACGTCTATTTTAGTAAAAGAGTATCACCCTGATACTGGACGAAAAGCTTTACAGTCTTATTTACTATTTAGCAATTAAATTTATCAATAATATAACACAAAAAAACAGAGTTTTTAATATAAATCCTTTATAGGTATTGTCAATTTTTATATTCATTAACATAGTGCCATTTTTGTTGCCAGCGTGTGCTTTGGAGTTTGCATCTAATTTTAAATATTAAAACATCTCTATCAGCAAAATATGCGGTAAACTACTTTTCAAAATTTATTCATTAAAAATCAATGTGAATTTATGCATTAATATCCAAATATATTTTATTTATTCGGATTGAAACAATTTAATTGTTTATTTATTAAAACAGTTTTGGCAACAGGAAAAAGTTTTTTTTCAATGACCGGTTAAATTCTATTTCAGCGCGATTGGATGACAGTAAGTTGGTTTATTCGTATTCCGCAAAAGCTACCTTTTAGTAGCAGTGACAGCCACCAAAATTTGATAGAATGAATTGTCATCGAAATCGAATCTCTCTATCAAGTTTCAGTCCGATTGGATGACGGTAAGGGAGTTAATTAGGCCCTCACAGATTTGTCCGCCATCGACATACACAGCCACACACATACACACAAAATCGAAGTTGATATAAATGATTAAAAAATAAAACTGAATTTTACATAAAGTCTTGGATATTGTTAAGAGGCAATGGAAATTTTTAGAATGTTAGAATCTAATGTATATGATGAGATAGCAAATTATATTAGCAAATAATTAAATTTCTAAGTAACATTATTAGCATTAAAAAAGTAATGAATATTAAAAAATTCATAAACAAATAAATCAGTTGGAAAACTAATGTTCTTACAATTTGTAGATGTCTGGCAAATACTGGGCTGTCCATAGCATCAAAAGGAAAGGTTGGTACGCTATCCATGACTCATATAGTCTTCATAAAAAACAAAAAGGAAAAGGTTATGGAAATGAAATCATAGAATAAACAAAGGAAAGGAAACGTAAAGTATATCACATTATATATGGAATAAAATTAACAATGTCTATCAATTCTGTGTGCTTACTTATTAACAGAGGCAACCAGAGCTAAATGTGCACATCTTTCAGAAGTCATATTTACACATTCATAATGCTCGTAATCTTTTTTCAGAATCTGAAAGAAATATGCAATTTCATAAATCACATTTATCTAAATTTCGGAATTCTGTTTAAAATTCCCCTCATGAAATGTTGCGATTTGTGTTGGAAATACTTGTCTCTTTATAATTATTAAAAAGTATAATTATTAAAGACGAATCAGGAAGTAAAATGGATAACATTGTCAAGTGAAAAGATGAAAGATAGTTACTCAATTGATATCAAGTGATTGTTAGAAGATAAAGACAAGAAAAATACTAAAAGGATTGGATTGAGGTCCTACATTTAAAATACTTAACTTTGGTTCCATCGATAATTATTTTAATACGCTGAAGTTTTGTGACAAGGTATGGTTGACAACATTAACAACGTTGTCTACCATGCCTTTTCACAAAACTTTAGCCCATTTAAATAATTAATTATATCAAATATGTCGCTATACTCACTACTAAGTTACCATAGAAGGATATATAATTATATCACTGTATAATTAATATAGAAAAATTTAAATTCACTTGAAACAAGTTAAACGTACGTAATAATTTATCAGCAACTAGGATATAACAGAAAAGGTGCATTACTATTGACCATGAACCTTTAGATACATGCACCTTAACTTCCATGACTACCTCAAGATTAAAAGTAAAAAGGCATTAATTTACAATTAAAAAATGTATAGCTATTTGCACATTTTGAACATCTTTACTCAAATTATCAAATTGGTGATTATTAAGTGAATAATACAAACCCCGTCTATAACCTCAAGATTTTACAAGTGGGAATTATTTATGCATGTATATTTTTAAATTGGTATGTTTATGATGTAATAAGTGGATATTGAGATATAGGTCAAGTGAGTTAAAGGAACTTCCGAAAGATAAAAAAAAGATAAAAACGAGTAATTTATAAAATTTTGAAAAAGTCATTTGAAACAATGCAATTCTTTTTAAAATTGCGTAAAATTAAATTAAATAAGTAAAGTGTTGGTAACAAAGTATCGGATATAATTGCAGCAGAATTCACTCGCCTGCAAATAACAGTTTGACTAAAAGTGTTTTTAGGGAAAGAATAAACACGCATAATTAAACCTATGAGTAGATATTTTTTTCTACATTGAATAAAGACGGATAGAGTTGTACAATGAAATAAAAACAGTACTATGGGACAAAAAAGAGTGTTAAACTTTTTTTAAATATATTAAATATATTTTTTAATACTGTTATGCTTATTGATATAAAACTTGTAAGGCTTAACAAAAACATTCGTAAATTTCAATTAAAAAAAATATTGATTTTAACCACTTTTTTAGTGTGAAAATGCCAGGTAAACAGGAGTCCTCAAAAAGTGTGCTGTTGAAAAAATCTCAGAAACTACTGAACTGATTCTTAGGAAATTTTAACCACATATTCTTTACACTTATTGCTATATCCCGTACCAGAATTAATGCAAAATTTTAATTTGTACTTTTTTTTTGACAAAAAACAAACAAAAAAAAACACTTTTTTTTTCTTGTCCACAATTTTGTTATTTTTGAATATAAGTTAATATTAGAGGTACGGGATATAGCCTCTGTCACACTAAACCTAAAACCATTTAAGTTTTTTTTTTTTTTTTTTTTTTTTTTTTTTTTTTTTTTTTAAGCAGATGGGCCGTTGCTTAGATTTTTCCGACAGCACCCACCTACCTACTTTTTGAGGACTCCTGTTTACCTGGCATTTTCACACTAAAAAGGTGGTTAAAATCAATAATTTTTTTATAGTAATTTACGAATGTTTTTGTTAAGCATTCTTAAAAAAAAAAAAAAAAAAAATAGCGGTTTCTTTTTATGCATCCAAAGTAGACAGAGCCCTTAATATAATAATTTTTTCTCTTAAATATAATAATTTCTGCTGAACGCACTCAAACAAAATGTGCTTTGGTATACTTTCGGATATGGAAGGGAGATTGGAAGTGTGTCATAATTTTATTTAGAGTTAGTACTAAACAAATTTATACAAAACATTCTACTATCTAAATAATCTCATATCTCAGCATATGAGTAAAAAGTAAGTCGTTTTACAAGTTATTTATCTTTATCATTTGGAAATACAGACATAAAGTGATTTTGCTCATTTTCCTCTTACTTAGCACTTATAAAGAAATAGAAATATTTTTTACCTTATCTGTGTGCGTCGTTATTGTCTTTTCAAGTATGGATGAGCTGAATATACCCGGTACCACAAATGTAACAGAAATGTTTTTCTGTTTGTATTCCATGTGCAATGCATCAAAATAACCCTAAAATGAATGTTCAATAAATAGGGTGACAAAGTACGGAAATAGTATTGATCATTTTGAAATCGTATGGATTTTATAAAATACCTGAAGAGCATGCTTAGTTCCTGCATATGAGGCTGTTGAAGGAACACCTGAAAAAATTAAAATTGTAGGTAAATAAATGTGCCATTCGTAAATACAGTCAAAGTATAATTATTTTTTAATTCAATAGTAGCTATCAAAGAGGTGAAATTGAACATTGAAAAATAACTATATTATTTTTACAATTTAACTGCATGTTTATTAGATTTAAAGAAATCGTAGCTTATTAAATAGACCTATTCATAATTATTTGCAAAGATATTGTATGGTGAAGAACTTTTAACGTGGTGAAATTGAACATTTAAAAATAAGCATGTTACTTTTACATTCTATCTGTATAAATCTGAAATTTGAGCAATGAAATTTAAAATGTCTGAATATTCTTTTTTTCTATACTTTTTGGTTATTTTATGTTGACTTTGTCATACGTCAAGCTTTCTCTATATATTCCATTTTTATTTTAACAGCTGCATTTCTCTTTCTAAGAAATAAAATTGAATGCAAAAATTTATTTTCTTATGCTTCAGAGATTCGGTTCTCTTTATCTTAAAATTGTCTTTATTCAAAATATTTACGCTTGCTGAGTATTTTTTTTTTAATTAATAAATAATAACACAATATATCATAATATTTTTAAAGGAATATTCAGGCTTCAGTAACGTTATGAGATGAATATGTTAAACTGTCTTAATATTTATCTAACCACATGCATAACTATTTGTACTAACATTTCATAGAAAACATTTTATAACATTAAATAATACAAACAATGCTCAAATAAATTTAAAAGATTAAAATATTAAAGTGACCCTATAACAGAGTAGACATTGAAACTAAGACACACTAAGTGCCTAGTCAGAAATTACATCTTGTTACTTTGTACTTTCATATGGTCCTAAAAGTAACATGCAAATTTGTTTTTGTTTAATTTAACTTTAATGTGGTTTTAATTCCTAAAAAGTTGGTTCAAATTAATTTGGAAAAAAATTTCTAACAAAATGCAAGCTTTTAATTATTTTAATTTTTTTTTTTTTTTGCAATTATTTACTTTAGCAAATATTTAAATCTAAATATTTTACTTACCAAATTTTCCATCAATACTAGAAACAACTACAAAGTGACCTTTCCCTTGCTGTAGGAACTGCTTGGCGACTAGTTTAGTAAGAGACACAGGTCCAAAGAAATTTATGTCAAATACCGTTCTATCTACAGACATATCTGTTTCGATTATTTCTCCAACTTGGTATCTGGCAGCATTATTTATAAGTACATCAATCTGCGTAAGATAGAATAAAGTTGCACTATTACAATACAGAAGTAGTATTATAGTTAAATTTTTATTATTTGTATTATAATGTTAAGCGTAATTGCTAAGTGAAAGAATTGTTCATATAGAGAAATGTGCTATTAATCACAACAATCATTTAAACATTGATTATCTAAGTAACTACATTTCTAGAAGTGAATTTTATCTCACAAAGAGTTTATAAAATAGCGTTCATAATTTTTTTTTATGGAATACGCTAGATAAAATAATATATTTTAATTATCATTGTTATTATTAATATAAAAGGAACATTGTCGTAAAAAATATTTAAGTTAGTGAAAAGCTTGCAGGAGAAGTTTTACGGGTTAGCAAAATACATACTCGCACCTCTAATTTTGAGAGTCGCCAAGCTGCAATAATAGCGTATTAAAATATGCTTCTAATGTAAAAAGTTATTTTTGAATTTTAACAAATGCAGAATAATTTGTTTCGACAAAAGAATTAATCGAGCTTTTATATTATATTTTAACGATTTTGCAAGCTTTGTAAAATTATAATTGAAAGATGAGACTTGGAAAATTGTTTTAGAGACCAGACAAATATTTCTCACAAAACTATAAGACAAAACTATTCTCAGTATTTATAGAATGACAATATAATTAGGTTAATATGCCCTTTTTACATGAAAATTAACAGGAATATTATTATTATTATCCATATTCTGTTCCTCACTTTGCACAGCAAGAAAAATTTCGTTGATATAATTTGTTCTTACCTTTCCAAAATGATTAACTGCATCTTGTACATTGGCTTTATGGCATTCTAAATTTGATATATCAAAGGATAGAATGAGAATATCATCCTTGGATAATTTTCCACTGGATCTTTCTGTAAACAGAAGGCATATTCAATAAAACAATTAAGATGTAATATACGTCTTATCATTAATAAAATTGAATGCCTTTATCGTAGTTTAAATACTCTTTTTTATCAAAATGACTATATGGAAAAAATTTCAATCAAGTAAGGTTATATAAAATGAAAATAAAAGTAGAAAATTTACGAATCTCATAATTTTTAACGAATCAGAAAGTTAAAAAAAATGAATTTGTTAAGTTTTAAAAAGTCAAACATTTAAAATTTTATTGCGTGGTTCTTGATAAATCATATTGCAAATTTTATGTTTAAAATATATGAAACATTCTGTTATGAAAATGGTTTTAAGTGCACAGTCATTAAACTCTTAATTGTTCTCGAATAATTCCTTCAATGTAGGAAAAAATAAACAAAAACATTTATAAAGGATCGCGATAAGAGTATTTCTAGATAACTTACCTACACATTCTTCTTTAACTTTTTGTAATAGGTTCGCACTTCTTGCTGTCAAAATGAGTTTTGCACCTACACTTGCAAGTTCATAAGCCATTGCCTCACCCAATCCTGTTGAAGCACCGGTTACCCATACCACCTTTCCTCGGAAGTCCGCTAAACATACCCAAATGAAAATACGTGCTCAATAGAGTACGACAAATATATATATTAAAGCATTTTATACTTCTGCCTTATTCAAATTCGTATTTACTAAAATCAAATTTGGCATGATGTACAAATACACACAAATTTATAGCTAAAATTTAAATATATACCTGCTACTTGATACAAGAACATCAAATGAAAATATTTTTAGTTTTGATAAACTAGCCAGGAAAAATTTATTATTTTCTAATGTTCTAAGTATTAAAATAAAAATTAGCAGATCAGAGCGGTATACAATCTTTGGTTCTGGCATTAAATTCTTAAAAGGCCAAACTTTCTAAAACATATACATACTATTTAAAAAAATATAATTTTTTAATTGTTCTTGTTTCAAGATACAAATAAAAGGTTTAATTTTTCATAATTATTTTTGCATAATTTTCGTATGGTAGTTGATGTTTAATAGAAATTATTACTAGATAAACTTATATTTCTCTTTTGAAAGGTATTTGCATTGGGAATAACTTTATCAATTATTTTCATTAATTTTTGCATTTTAAAGTCATTAAATGCAATTTAAAAGTATACTTCATTTTCCATTAAAAATAAGCAATAAACAGTAAAGACTACTTACAAACTGGTCTCCCAAATGATTCAGCTAATGCCAATATGGTATCACAGTCAGTCAGCAAGATATACCAGACGAGAAACATAATAAGTAAAACCCATCCATATGATGCCACAAATCCCAACAGATCCATCATGCTTCAATTATCAACCTACCCCTGCAATAAATAAAATTATAATGTAACTCACATTATCAAGTATTTTAAAATAACAAATAAAATTTTTAAGCAAAATTTAAGTACATTTGACAATACTATTAAACCACTCATTATACCGCCTAAAAATTAAGACGATGTGAGTCATGAAGAATTACCAAGTTCAAAAAATGAAGAACACGTGGTTGTTTTTTACATTACCAATATTACTCGGCGGCTCCTTACCTCTTCTTCAAAGCTAGTCAAAGACCATAAGAATGGCACCATCCAATCCGTCCACACACATCTTCGAGTGCTATCTGTAACAAGCGATGCGTGAAAGACAATCTCCTTCAGTCACTGTAGTGAAACAAAAATACTACAGCATCACCAACCTTCACGACCATTAGTGATTCCACGGGCGAACAACCTTCAACTTCCCCCAGAGTTCAGACTGTCAAGTCTAACTGGGTCTTCTTACATCCGCGAGGACAAGACTTAGTCTAGGTACTTTCTCCAAAATTTTAGGGTCAATTGACCATGGCCCATTAGAATCTGCGAGATTAACCTTCAAATATCAATACTTTCCTTACAACCTGAGGGTAATGTTTGGAAAGCAATGAACAGAAGGAAGATATTACAATGGGTTCTTTGAACTGCTTTGTTAAATGCAATTAAGTTTCCATACTGAATCAGTACTCTTTCAACGATAGTATGTTTATGTATAAGTTTTGCAGGAATTTAAGATTGGTATACCCTATTAATAAAGAAACCTTATTGAAAATCATAAATGTGGACAAATTATCGCATATAAGGTTCACTTTAAATTTAATGGGTGACGATTGATTAAAAAATTCAAAACTCTTAATAAAATAAAAATAAAATATATACCTTTAGTATAAATGACAATAGCATTTTTTTTTTTTTTTTTTTTTTTTTTTTTTTTAACTATATTGATACAACAACTCAATTAATAGAAGAAAAAAAATTTGATGCTACGTTGAAAAAATAACAAAAGCAAATGCAGTGTACATAAATTCTAAGAATGCTTCTTCAAAATGTGATACTTTGGTGTTGGTATATTTTTGAAGTAAATAAAAATTTTGGGGGATAAAATATGAATGTAGGGTGATAAAATAAACTAGGGAAAAATATTAAATATTGTAAAAAAGTCTTCAATCGCTTTGATATATGACTTATCTTGGTAATATAAGAGACGATGGAAATATTGCAAAATGTGATTTGAAACTGCTTCAAACACAAAAATAAATTCAAATCCAGTTTTATAATATTCTAAATACCAATTTGTCAAGAACTGTAACTTGTGTTTAAAAATTATAAAACTATCAAAATACTTATGTATTTCCTCTATATTAGAGTGGCATACTTAGAAACTTACTGTATTTTGACTATAGACATTAATGAGACCCTTTTTTTGTTCAACTGATTGGCAAATCTCAGAATAACTATGGAATGATACGAAGATATCCTCGTGTTTATGAGCAGGCAAAAAAAAAAAATGGTTTTAATTCGTTTATCAATAGTAATTGCATTACCTGTTAAATGAACAATAAGGTGACAAATATATAACTTTTAATTGCTGATCACTTTAAGTTTATAAATAAAAACTATTTCAATATTACATAAAGTTTATGTCTATACTGAGAAAATGTTTTGAGAATGTGTGCCGATGTATATATTATTTTCTCACATATACGACAACGAGCATTTATATATTAATAAAACTTTAAAAAAATTATACTTATGGAAATGCTAACAATAGTAGAGAAATACTTTGTTATACAAGCACTCTGAATAAATTTATTTCTTAAGTGTGAAATAAGTACTGAAGAGCTTTTCTTATTCTTATTTACGATTTATAAACTTTAATACCTTTTTGTCATATACACTAATATCTTTTGTTAGATGTAGCTATTTTTCAATTTCAATTAATAGTTTTTAATAGTTAATTCCGATTTTATATAATTGAAATTCTATCTGTAGAGAGAAAGTAATATTATCAATGTAACCAATAAATAAAAAAATAATTATACACTAAATTTTTTCTGAACTTTATGGCACAATGCGAAACAAAATAGAATATAATGATTACATATTTATCCTGATTACACCTTCTCCCTGTTAATTTTTAATATCAATTACCCATATGTATACTTAGGTTAATGAAAGTATAGAATTCGGTAAAAAAAATATTTTTTTGCATTTCTCCATGTTTTGGAACATCCTGATTTCAAAAAAGTTTTCTATAAAAATTGTGTGTGTGTACGTGGTCAGCATAACTCTCAAACAAATTGACCTACGATGTTTAAATTTGGTGTGCGGGTTGGTGATGGCACAAGGACCTACCATTAAGGTTTTTGTCAAAATAGCACACGCGCATAAGATAGCTGCCATTGAAAAAATCATGTTTTTCAGTAATTTCTAAAAAAACGTTTCTAACTATTTCGTTCAAAATCGCTGCGGTAATACCTTTTAAGGTGTTCTAAGCATCCCCTTCTCCGAAATTTCCGTAAAAATACTTTAATAACGTAAAAATTTGAAAAACGAATGTCTTCAACACCGAGTTCTCTTTCTTTGAGCATCGCGCATCAACGATCGTTTTTCCCTCTCTCCTCAGTTTCCCTTATATGAAAGAATAATATAAAAATTAAAGAAAAGGGTATCCATTTTGGCAGAGCTTTTTTCTATAAACATCCATATAAGAATTATCGCAAAAAATATCGCCAAACCGGCAATTTTTTCTAAACGAATGATGAAAATATAAAAACGCTAAATGGCACAAATCCACGTCAGTATTATAGTGTAATTAAAAGTTGTGCGATGTTCCACACCCCTAGTTTTAATTATTATATACGTAATTAGTTGTGACAATAATGACGCATTCGCCAATCATGGTTATAACTAAGAAATGAGCAGAGACTGCTGTAAATTTCATAAAACCAAGGTACACATGTTCTTAATTACGTCAGGTTAATCTACTTGAAAAAAGGGTTACCTTGCAACGCAGAAATATAGACATGGACCAATTGAGAAAACTAAAGAAATAAACAGTTTAAACATATAAACCATCGTTAATCATTGTGTAATAATAACGAGAAACATTTATAACAAATCAGTACAATTTAATGATATGCTGTTGTTCTTATATTACAGTAGATTACCCTTTAGCATAAACACATAATTTAATTTGAATCATCGCAAATTAAATAGCAATTAGTTTGCATACTCACAGAAAAGAAAGCTTTAGCAAGTAGCCAAGAGCATAAGAAGAAAACAAGATAAAAATAATGTATTCATTTTATAATATAAGGTAAAAGTAAATGATATCAATTACAAACATGTTATGAGATTGGGAATTGATACTTTTCAGCTTGCCGCGAAAACTTGATTAATGGAGATTACTAAAAGTGAAATGATTGGAGAAATTATTGAGATATATATTGGATTGATAACTGATTCGGTTGAATATTGATTTTCAGAAACACTATCGATTACATCACTATTGATCTGGAGGCTTCATAATATGCGTCTGCATTTCGGGATCCTCTAGTAGCATTTCTAATCATTTACATCCACCAACATATAATTTATAGTTTAAAGTGTCAAAGAGTTTCAAGTAAATAAAGTAGAAATAACGGAGTTTCTGATTAACAACTATGGTTGAAAACTATTATCATAAATTTCTGATTGTTTTGTCTTTTTACGACAAAAAAAATAAGGTTGCAATAATAAAAACTACACATTTTGCATAGAAATAAGACCAATACATGTAGTAGACGCAACATCAAACTCAAAATAGTATGTTCTCTAAACAGTACATCAATGATAATTTAAAAGTAGAAAACTCCAACAAAAATGATAAATCCAGAGATTTCTGGAATAACCTTTTTTTTTTATTAGATGCATGAAAACACTTTCCTTTATAAAATTTAGAGAGTATTACAAATAAATATATAATTCACGCCATTTAAAAAATTGCCTTTACTGTTTAAGAATTGCCGCTTAAAATGTAATAGTAAATATCTCTAACACTATCTTATGCCATTGTGTTTAGATGACCTTGTTATTGTTAAAGTGAAGGTCTGACAAACATACAGTGACCGTGAAAAACAAAACGTTTCAAAGTTGACCTTTACTATAGACTTGCTCTGTTTGCGAAATAACTTAATTAAATGACAACAAAAAGGCTTTTCTATTGACACTTTCATGGTCACATCATCCTTTTATTTTTCCTTTGTTATCTTTATATGTGGCACATTAGATGGTAATATTATCATTTGTTTTCACTGTTAATAATCACAAAATCCTATTTGTATTTTTTTTTTCTTCTGAACTATATAAACAATTTTGAATCAAGATTTTAAAATGTTTCTTTAAATAAATGTAATTTTAAGCATTAATGAAACATCTTCACTCTAGGTATATACTCCAAATACTGTGCGTATATAGCCGACCAAACGGTGTAGTGGTTTTCGTGGTAGACCGCGAGGTTGCGGGTTCGAGTCCCGTGTAAGGCATAAGTGTTTATAAATGTACTTTGGCTTGTCAAATGACGAACGTTTCAACGCATTATAGCCCTAGTGTTGCTGACGGCACCAGATAATCTGAAAACAACCAACCAACCAACAATGCGTATACATTAAACAAAATTAATAATTTTATAAATTTTAGTTAAAATTGGATGATTGGGTGAGTTGCAGTTTCTCTACAAAACTTTATTTTTATTTCGTTTCTAGTGCACTTTTTAACACAGTAATTTTTTAATTAATATTTTTTTTTTATCAATTTAAGGAAATATTGTACAAATATAAAGAACATATTTCCCTTTCAGAGATTTTTTTTTCCAGTTCTGAAGAAGATATAAAATGAATAAATATATCAATAATTTTTCATAGATAAAAATAAAATTATTGAATTTTTGGTGGTTTTCTTACATTATTGTGAATCTTTGTCGATTTCATTGAAGTAAAATTTTAGACCATGACCACACCTACTTTGTATTTTTCTTCACAAGATGTTAAGACAAAAAATAAAATTATTGAATTTTTGGTGGTTTCCTTACATTATTGTGAATCTTTGTCGATTTCATAAAAGTAAAATTTTAGACCATGACCCCACCTACTTTGTATTTTTCTTCACTATATGTTAAGACATTAAATACACTTATCTCTATTATTATAGTTCATTTATTGAAATATAATTTTTTCTTTTTCTAACAAGGAAATACACGTAAAATGTATTGAACGAAAGTGTTAATTTATAAACTTATGAAGCTATGAAATGCAGTACAACCTTTACTTTACATAAGAGACAGCCGAGAAGAATCTGAATTGCGTCATTCAAAAAGAGCTTCGTTGCACAAAAAATATTTCACGTCTTTTCTATGCATTTATCATTGTCAAAAGTATTTTAATTTGTATAGTAACTCAATAAAATATCGAAAATAATCAAAAGTTTATCTAACATAAAAATTATGTTAAAAAAAACCTAAAAATTTTGCAAAATTCTTCTTTCCCTAGCGTTCTCAAATAATACCACTGGACAATAATGAAATTGTATCTGCAATGAAAGTGTCGAAAAATTCGAAACATAGTGAACACATTAACGAATGCATTGCATGTCTTCTTTGCCTTCTAATTTATAAAGAAGTAAAAGTGACAACATAAAATACAGTCTAACAAAATTATGATTGGCGAATTCGCTTGCTGTGCAAGCATAAACTCAGACTGTACTCCATAATAAAGTTGCTCAATGACAGATATATTCTGATAGTGGTGTGTTCACCTTGTTTCTCGTTACCGTGATAGTGGGCTTCTCGTTAAATTTTACTCAGTTAGCAGGTAAGAAATCTAGGTGGAATTCTAAAGAATGAAGCTTTCAAGGACATTTGAGTCAACATTCAAATTTCTCTTATAAAGCTAGCAAAGTACTAACTTGACAGGTGGCATCCCATACTTGTTTTTCATTATAGTAGAACATGTTTCTAAATTTTGTACCTTTGAAAATATCTCTAATCTAAGGACCAAAAAATCCCATCTTTAATCTTTGTTCGGACACTGTAGTACAACTGTAGCGGAAATTTTTCGTATAAGTGAAAGCTGGTGGTTTAATCGCATCCATAGATTTTACCAACTGCGTGCAATACACAATTTTATGTGTAGAGTTGGAAAAATAATTTTCTCTGGAAAAATAAGCAATGTGTTCTTGACATTCATTTTCAGGATGTTAAACACATACTGAGAGTCCAGTCTTTTTGGTTATAAGTAAAGCTGTAACGCGACTGCTTCACTTACAAAGAAAGGAGAAAAATTTGTAGATCCCTGTTACTCATCAAAACTCCACTAACTTTCACGTCATCACAGATACTCCATTCATATTCAGTATACTTAATTCATGTAATAATACTTTTCTGTATGATGTAACTAACGAGTAACGACTGATGGATCAGGAATATGTGCAGAGGAAAACCTTGCCTTTTCTCAATAATATTTTTTTAAATTATTTTTTGTACTTCTTCATTTTATTTTATTTTTTATTTTATTGCATGTCTAATTAATTCTTATACGCATGGGAACATTTCAAATCATTATAACGCGTAAAAAACTTATTTATTCTTAACAACGTTTTAATAGTAGTGATATTTCAACATTAAGTACATTGTATCAAGGCACCCTTGCATCTTCAAAACAAGAGCCGAAAGAAGAAGTTCATTGACTTGCTTTTCCCATTTAACCCTACCTATTTTTCAAGTATCTGGTTTCTAATTCTTCCTTTAATTATCAATTTTCCTCTTTTAAAAAAAATATTAATTTCGTGTTAATTTTGAAAAAAAATAAATAAATGATACTTTCAATTATGTCCGATCAAAAATCATTCAACCTGTTGGTGTAAATTCTGACCATTAAAAATAGTGACCCCAGTAGATTTTTTTAATTGACTGTAATAACATTTAAATATATTAAACAAATTTATTATCATGAGCATGAAATGCAATAAATTCTTTAAAAGCAATTTAATGCTTAAAAAACCATAAGAAATAGGAAATGAAATATTCTAGGTCATAGATAAGATTTAAATAGGATTAAGTGTCATAATTTTAAACTATTATTCTGTATCAAAATATACAGGGAATGACAATCAAAATAAGTAAAAAATGCTTCATAAACTCTACTGTACAAAGAGCACAAAAGTTAGATGTTGGTTTCAAGGAAAATTTAGAGGTTAAATTCAAAGTTGTTTCTATAAACATTATGATTCTCCGACAATGGGAAAACCACAGTCGTTGTTGGCTAAAGTAATAATCAACTATCCATTAACTCTATAATCATGGGTTATTTGTCTTCTAAAAAGCAGAAATGTATTGTGAAGCTTAAAAAGCTGTTATACAAAAACTTTCACTTAGGTTCTAACCTTCATGAAGGTTATTTGGCTGTTAAGAAGTGTTTGGTAATTTCTTTGATATGAATTGCAATGGAAGAGTTATCGCAAGTACTTCCCAAAAGATTTTGTAATCATGTAATATGAGAAAATAACTTGATGAAAATCAATCAGCCTCTACTTTAATAGGACTGCACATACGTTATAGAATATTCAAAGCACACATACAATAATTATAAAAACAAAATTTAAAAAAAAAGCACGTCCTGACCAAAACCAAAAATCAGTCCATTAAAATTGAGAATTTTCTAGTGTTGGTTCATTTGCGAGTCACATGTTTTGAAGAGACGTCATAAAATTTTTTGACAAAGAATTTATTTTTGGGGAATACAGAGGAAAGCGAAATGCTATGTCGTTGTTCAGTAAATTTTTTAATGAAAATAAATTTAATTTTATGGATGCAGCGAAAACAATAAGGAAGCATACAATTAATTAAAGGTTGCTATAAAAAGTTGCTATTTATAATGATAGATGTATCAATATTTACAGTTTTAGGCAATCACTATTTTCTTTTCAAGTAAATTTTATACTTTTAAACAGGAAAATCATCATGTACCTTTTGTACCATTCAGCAGAAATACAACAATTATTTAATGATTTATTGTAACAAATGACGTCAATTAAAAATATTCAGAATATTTACATAATTAAAAAAAGGGCTATTCATAATTAAAATAAGATTTCATGCATCCAAACAGGTACAACCAACATTTTAACAGAGTAACTCCAAACACTAATGCCAGAATCGCGAAAACATAAGTGAGATTGTGTTCGCAAATTACAAAATCTAAAAGAAACCTCACTTTAATTTTCATTTGAATAAAAGGCACAAGAAACTGTTAGAGTACTACAAGGAAGGTTGACTGAATGCTTACCTTCAGCTTATTATGTATGTCATTTCCCATCTTTTGTTGCACAAGAAAACATCAGTAGGTTACCGCGTTGATCCGTAAAAGAAATATCACGCTTTATTGGAAGCGGAACATAAGCTATTTTAGAAAGAGTTCATTGCAAACAGGAAGAAAACGTGGTTGCTAATTTGTTTGCAGGGTCTTATTTCTTTCATTTTATATTAATTTTTTGTGTTATACATAAACATCGTTTTACCTAAAGTTCTTTATTCTGAAATTTTCTTATGACTGAATGTTAATTTTGTAATTTTTTTGAAAAAGAAAACGATTGTCTTCCATTTTTTGTAATGTGTGTTTCGGCAATGTTGTATAAGATTTATATAATTTTAAATTTTTTAAGACTATTTTTCTCTCTCTATTTATATACCAAAAATAAATAAAACTAGTGGTGTGGAACATCGCACAACTTTGAATTACACTATAATACTGACGTGGATTCGTGTCATTTACCGTTTTTATATTTTCATATTTCATTTAGCAAAAATGGCCCAGTTTGGCGATATTATTTGCCAAAATTCTTGTATGGGACTTAAAAAACAAAAGAAATCCCGCCAAAATGATGATTTTGGCGATATACTTTTCGATAGCTCCTATGTTATCCATTCTTATAAATGAAACTGAGGAGAGGAGAAAAAATTATCGTTGATGAGGTATGCTCAAGGAAATAGAGCTATGTGTTAAAGACATTCGTTTTTCAACTTGTTACGCCATTAAAGCATTTTTGGGGGAATTTCGGAGGTGGGGCTGTATAGAACACCTTAGGAGGCATTACCACAGCGATTTTGAACAAAATCGTTAGAGTCGTTTTTTTAGCAATTACTGAAAAACATGATTTTTTCAATGGCATCTACCTTAAGCGCATGCACGATTTTGACGAAAAACTTAATGGTAGGTCTTTGGGCCATCACAAACCTGCACACCAAATTTGAATTTGTTGCTGACCACATTCACACAGATACACATTTTTTCTAGATCGCTTTTTTAAAATCAGAATGTTCCAAAACTTAGAGAAATGCAAAAAAAAAAAAAAAATCGAATTCTATACTTTAATTACTCAATGTATACTTATGGGTAATTGTAGGTAAAAAATGCAACTTCCATCTTAAACTCACTGAAGAATTATTTTTTATTTCTATCAAAGAACGAAATAATCACAGCAAATAGTATTTATTATGTAAAGGAGTATGCATAGTATAATACATAATTAGAAATGAATATGAATAGTACATGATTAGAAATAAAAATTAAAAAGATTATGGTAATGAATTTGTGTTCAAACTTTTTGCTTTAGAAAACAGTATCATTTTCCAATGTCTAAAATTTTAATTGATACAAAATTCGGTGTTATAAATAAAATCCAATTTACAGTGTATTTAATTTTATGTTATAAACTCACGATTTAAACAATACATATACATGACTAAATGTTTCAAATTCCTTCAAAACGTTTTTGAACCTTTAAATTGTTATTATTTTAGATTATTAGCAAATAAATTAAAATATTTATTTCGTTCCAAATAGTTATTTCACAATTCTAAACTTAATTAGTTAATTTAAAATTGACTGTTGGAAATTTTGCATAATTTACATTAGATAATGATTTACTGTAATACTGTTGCAAAGTCATTTTCTGACTATCATTTTTTTTTTTTTTTTTTTTTTTTTTTTGTCAAAGCGGAATTTATTTAAACTATTAAGCATTTATAAATTTTAAAATGATCAACAATAAATGAAATGGACATTCATGCAGGTTATGAACTTTCTTTTCTTTCAATAAATTTTAAGTTTTATTTCAGTAAGCAAACTTTTAATATATTAAATATTTTATCACGAAAATTATTTCAAAATTGATAAAATCTTTCTCTTAGAATATTGTTTCATATTCGCTTCATTTTACAATTTCCAAGATACTTTTAAAACGTAAAAAATCCATAAAAATATTTGGTTATTAATATTTAATATTCTTTATCTAATTATAATGAACCTAAATTAATTCAAAAGATATTATTAACACAATACTAGAGGTTATTCGAAAGTAAAATTAGATTTAAAAAAAAGATACAATTTCTTATTGTTTATCGTTAATATATTTTTGTCATAAAGCATACATTAACTGAGATAGAAAATGGAATAAGTAAATAGTTTAAATGAAATTATATTTTAATTGAAATGAATTGGATTAAAGTATTTTTTTTATAATTCATGACTACTTAATGTTTATTTATAAATTCCCCGTACGTATGTTTTAATTGGTCAGACCTTACGAATGTAAGGCCGTATCTATTTACGGCCGGAAAGAAAAATGTACGGTTCAAACAATTCACTTAATATACATTAAATTTACAGTACTCAAAATGTGATTAATGAGGAACGTATTATTACAAAAAAAAATTATAAATAAGTCAGAGACTGGAATAAAATCGATGGCTAAATGAAAATAGATATAAGAGAAAAAGTGATAACTCACAGAAAACGTAACAACTACAAAACAAAAGGTATTTGGAAAGCTCTCCAGAACATACCCGACTACTAATAAGGCGTTTGGTGAAATCGGGTCGATAGTCAAATGGAGAAATCACTCAAGAAAAAAAAAAGAAAAATTAAAATAAACAAAATAAAACGGAAAATTCTTCTCAAAATTTTAGTGAATCTTAAAGACTAGAAATCTAGCATACATATTAAAAATTTAAAGGATCTAAGCAAAGCAATAATGTACTTTGTACATAATACCATTGTTTTATTTTATACTAACAGACACTCAATATATAGCATGGGTTTAAGAAAACTTTAAAAAAAACGAACCTCTATCTATAGAAAAACTATGGAGAAGAGAAATCTTAGCAACAGAGAAAAGTTCTTCGTCCCATTTGACTTACAAATGCTTCTGCCTCGTCAATCTCAATCCTTAGAATGACGCGGTGGAGTCAACACTAGAAATTCCACTTTCGTCTAATGTTGACTGATGGGATATATGTGAAGGGAACACAAAAAGGTCTTTTTAGATGTGGAAATTTCTATGGGATGTTTTAATTTTATGCTTTGCAATCACTGTACTTCTTTACCTCCACAAAAAAAGAAATGAAAGAGAAGTTGACCTTACAGCAATGAATTTATTGAGATATATAATTACAAAAATATATTTTTATTAATTTAATTGCTTTTCATTTTCTAGAGCTACAAGGTTCTGAATGACTATTCGTTGTTTAGTTTGAAAATGTGTAGCCTTTTTTAAAAAACAAATCAATAAACCAATTATTGATCGTTGGCTGGGGTTTAGAAATCGAATGTATTAAAACTTATCGACAATTGATTTCAAAACATTTATTTTCAATAAATTAAAAAATCAAAATGAATCACTTCAAAATCATTACTTTCAATCACTCCTACGTATACATAAGGTAATGAAACTATAGCATTCCGTCAAAAATAAAATCAATTTTTTTTTTTTTTTTTTTGCTTTTTTTTTTTTTTTTTTTTTTTTTTTTTTTTTTTTTTGCACTTCTCTACTCCACGTTTTGGAACATCCTGATTTCAAAAAAGTGAACTAGAAAAAATTTCTGTGGTCAGCATAACTCCCGAACAAATTCACCTACGATATTCAAATTTGGTGTACGGATAGGTGGTGGCCATGAAACCTACCATTAAGGTTTTCGTCAAAATAAGATAGCTGCCATTGAAAAAATCATGTTTCTCAGTAATTGCTAAAAAACGGCTCTAAAGATTTTGTTCAAAATCGCTGTGGTAATGCCTCTTAAGATGTTCTAAATATCCCCACCTCCGAAATTCCCATTAAAAGGCTTTAATGGCGTAAAACGTTGAAAAACGAATGCCTTTAACACAGAGTTCTCTTTACTTGAACATAGCTTATCAACGATCGTTTTTTCTCCTCTTCTCACTTATAAGAAAGGATAATATAAGAATTATCGAAAAGTATATGGCCAATATATATATATATATATATATATATATATATATATATATATATATATATATATATATATATATATATATATATATATATATATATATATATATATATATATATATATATATATATATATATATATATATATATATATATATATATATATATATATATATATATATATATATATATATATATATATATATATATATATATATATATATATATATATATATATATATATATATATATATATATATATATATATATATATATCGCCAAACCGAAAAAAAAATCAAAAATATCGCCAAACAGGCCATTTTTTCTAGGGGAATGATGGAAATATACAAACGGTAAATGGCACAAATTCACATCAGTAACATATAATGTAATTGAAAGTTGTGCGATGTTCCACACCTCTAGTTAGCCTTGAATTTGTTTTCCTTATATGCATTTCATTTATCGGGAACTCCATTCTTTGAAAAAAAGCGTTTCCGCGTGCGTCACTTAAACTAATGAGTTTTTAAAAAATCAATTTGATGTCCTTTAAAAAAATATTAAACGAAGAAACTGAATGTGGTTTTAAAAGGAGTTATACAAAATGGCCAAAGAACATCAAATCCTCAGACATTGATAAGTTTTTTTTTCAACACAAGGAATGCATTGGAAAAGTTATGAGCCTTTCTTTCGCGTCTATAGAATTTTATACTGAGTATCTCTGTCGCTTATCTCTTTATCTTTTTCTTAGCGCTTTTATGTTTTGACTTCCGCTACTCGATAAATATACCAAAACTTTTTCAGATATCATTTTTTACTTACTAGTCATACTAATAAAATATATTCTATCTTTTTATAACCTACTGATAATATAATCTACTAATACATAACTAAATTAATTTATGTATATTATGATATACTATTAAACATTCGAATAGAAAATAATTATTGCAACTTGTATATTGAATTCATTCCTTAAAGACTTAATTCATGAAATGGAACTAGACATGTTTTATTACAGGATATTAAACTAATTAATTTGAAGTCTGAAAAGATAGAGAAATGCAAAAAAAAAATGAGTAACAAGTGGAAAGATATAAATTATTTCTAAATAAAAGTAATTTGCTGAGTAGAATATTCAGTATTTTTTAAAGTGGATTTCATAACTCAGTTCGGACCTTGGTCCCTTTATTATACTACTGATGCAGATGCTTACACGTTTTCGCTCCAAAAGTAATACGATTACTCTTTTCGAAATATTTTTGAGTACCTTTCACGTAATAATCCAGCAAAATAACTTTAAATCCCTTTGTAATAAAATAAAATACTTACCAATTTCATTCATAAATAGTTTTGGGAACTGGTCATTTAAGTTTCCTTCACTAAACTAGCAAATGACATTTAGTTGCTAGTAAAATTAGACCCTAAATTCAGATGTTTCCTCTACGCATATCAAGGCCAATCCTCTTATCACCCACACTTTTATCACCAAAACAAATCTCATGCAAAAAAATCTTGATGGCGCTTACCTAACAACAACGTTAACGCTTGGCTGACTTCAAACGGTATGTCCCTGTGTTTAAAAGCCGTTTTCATTTTATATATACCTAAGAAAAGGATTCCCACTGTTCCCTATTAAGCCCTTTTGTCGTGTCTCGTAACTTTCGGATGTGTCACACTTCCGGAGTGTAGACAACAAAGCAGCATGGTTTTTTATACACTAAATAGGATTTAGGGTAATAACGGGCTTCGTGCTGTGAAAGTTAATTTGTATTCTCTTCTCGCTATATATCGAAAAACTGTCTTGTGTTTTGGATTCATATCTTGCAACTGAATGCTAGTGTGGTATTAGAATTCTAATACTATTTAACATTTTATACGGGGCCAATTTGTGATTTCTGTACACTATTAGATCAATATACCTTTACTGGAGAAGTGTGAATGAACAGATTGCGTTAGGAAAGGACCATCTGTTTGAGATTAAACAATAAAAAGCAGCATTGTTGCATAAAAAAACTTTAGTCCTCGAAAATCAGAAAAGCAAAATCACCACCCACATGTTTGACTACAAATTACCATATAAAAGCATATATTTTGACTATTATATTTATTTTTCCTGTATATTTGTGCAAATGTGATAAAGATATCAGACTGTAGTTTAAACGTTCATTAAAGTATAAAATTTTAGTTAAACTTCAGTTTACTTAGGACTAATATAAATTTACTTTCAACCGTTTATTATGTTTATTTGAAAGCCCCTTTAAAGGATATTGCCAATCTTATTCTTTCACCGAATTTAAAGTTATTAATTTATAACTTTTAAAAGTTAATAAAGAAACTAAGCTGTAATAAGGATTTATACTGATATACTTAACAAAAGAGAGGATTAAATACAATTTCACTGGGTTATTTTCGCTTTAACTTTTGATGCTTAAAACTATATAAATTACATTATTTTCGTCCTCCAATATTTTTAAATTAAATTAAAATAATGTACTTATATCAAACGAATATAAAACAGATATAAAACAAATATGTAGTATAAGATCCCATCAAGTACCATCACATAAGGTAAAATATCATTTTAACATCTAAACTTTTTACTTATTTTAAATTATGAAGTGTGTTCAGGATAGAAATTATATTTTAGCATGCAAAGTTTAAATATGTTTCTTAATGCTTTTATTGTTTGCCTGATGAAAATATATTTACCTGCATAATAACCTTTGAAATGATTCCTGGATAATTTTGGTTAGTTTTTACTAGAAAAAAATGAATAAAGAAATTTTAAAACTGCCAAGTGACAGGTTTTGGTAGTTTCAAGGCAGTTATTAGTCATTCAAGTCAAGCTGCCGTGCTCGTTAAAAACAGTAGTCAATACAACAATTTCAAACCATCTTTAAATAAATAAATAAATATATATATATATATATATATATATATATATATATATATATATATATATATATATATATATATATATATATATATATATATATATATATATATATATATATATATATATATATATATATATATATATATATATATATATATATATATATATATATATATATATATATATATATATATATATATATATATATATATATATATATATATATATATATATATATATATATATATATATATATATATATATATATATATATATATATATGAATTTCAATACTATCAAAACATTCTTTCCACAAAAATAAAATAAAATCATGTCAACGTCATTCTTTTCATAAAAATAAAAAACAAATCTAATAACTTTATAATTAAATAAGACAACCTAAAATCATGGATAATTAATGAGTGCCTATTTTTGTTTTTATATACAAATGTTCATTTTAATACAAAAGAAAGTGTCAGAAAAATATTTCCTTCTTACTGCTTTATCTTTAATAACACTCCCTTCACTTCCTCATTCAACTCAGTGGGAGATGGACAGGTACCAAAATCCTTATTCACACATCAAGTCTTGATTTTAAAACGCCTGTAATGATTACCATCTTTCTTTTTTTCACGTCTTTCGAAATACTTGGACATCGCCTTATGCAAACAATTGGTAAGCAAAAGCATTTCGATTGGTCCGTTTGTTAAGGGTAAGTCAAAGCAGTTGCTATTGAGGGCAAGCTATTTGCACAAAAGCAACGATCTTGCTTTTATCACTTTCTTTTACTCTTCTGGTTGCTGAAGTGTTTTATTTTTAATTTCCTTTCTGACTAGCTTGCGAAAGGTTTATTTGTTGGCTTCGGTTACCTTTTGGATATCAACAATGCATAAGTCTTACTCACCCGCATTGCACGATAGAGAGTTAAATTTAAGGTTATTTATTTTGGAGATTTTTGGGAACAAGAGCTAAAAGATGGCTGTGCTGGAACAGAGTTAGATCAAGACCTGGTTCTGTTCCTGAGAGTAGTAGTTCATGCGTGATAGAGGAATATGTTCCGAAAGGTCCTGGAAAACTCTTACCAGGCAGCCCAAAGACCGGAACGAGATTATCTCCCAAATTGGCCGACGCGACATGTGTACTCACTTTCAAAACAGACTGCAGTGAAACTGTCGAGGCTTGATTACGAAATACAAAGTACTAAGCGAGTATTCTGATTATTTACCATGAGCCAGGCTTTATATTTAAAAATCCTTACTAATGTATTCAGAATGAAGGATATAGGTGATAATGGTGAATTTCCAACTCAAAAATAATTAATTGAAAGAAAAAACATATTGTTTTTGTTCAATAAAAATGAAATAACCCTTTTCAAGGAAAATAAATATTTCAAAATCAGGCACAAAAATATCCCTAGATCACATTGAAAAATATAATTTAATATTTTTAACGAGTCAACCGCAACGAATAAAAAAAAGGCAGATAAATTATTTTGCGTTTTAGGAAAGTATAAGTATTTTTTTTAGTTAAGGATCTTTTAATTGAATATTTTATTTTTCCCAATATCAAAACTAAATAGTGATGGTTCAAAGTATTAGAACAATTAAAACTAAGCTGTTGTAGCATTTCTTCCTGAATCAGTAGTTTGCTGCTAGGCATTAGACATATTTTCAAGCTAACATCAAAAGAGTATTAAGATTATATTCTAACAATGATCAGTTTGAAAAGAATCCTGTTATTGACGACGAAAAGTCGAAAAACACTTCAAACGAGATATAAAGCTAAACTAGAATACTTAGAATATTCGTTTCAGAAGGAACAGTATATCTACTTCTTTCCCAACGTCGATCTGGTAGCGAATAGGCTCTTAGGATGCTACTAGATGACATGATATTCAGTTTTAAAAGAAACGTTGGACCTTTACCCACAACATCCTTCATATGCATTAGAAAAAAAGGATTGTGAAGTGTCCGAGGATGAAAGAGTCTTGCTATCCTAGGGCGAAAAAAGGAGTTTTACCTGTTCATTTTATAAAAGTTGATAATCAAGTACAGAATAATCGAAAAGATAATACAGGGTTGAAAGTACGCAAAACTATTTTAATTCCACAACTTTTGTTCACATGCTAACCGTTCAATGGCAAGATATTATGTAATGGTTGAAATAATTAGTAAGGAAGTCATTTTCGTGTCATGGAAACGACAAAGTTAAGAATATTTTCGAAGAATAGTCTAATAAGAAAAAATTATGTGAGAACCTTCTGTTGACTTTGCTTTATGAATCGATTAGGAAAAAAAAATATTGGAGAACATTATATGAGGGTGTTACAAAACAATTATGTATGAAAATTTCTTCCTTCGTTCAAAATGGCTGAACAGATTTCAACGAAAATTTTAATCTAATAGTGTATTCGCACACTTATGAACCTTACGAAAGACACAGAATGAGACACTGATGTCTGATTTACAGTTTTTTTTGTTTTTTTTTACTTGTTAACAATATGAGACAAGAAACGAATGTGAATCGCAATCTCAAGAAAGAAATTCGAATCTATCTTTAGAAACAAATGCGAATCGCTATCTCCAGAAATGTTACCCAATATCATCTTTGAGCTTATTACGATTCACAAATTCCGAAAATGAACAATCCAGGTGGTCTCTATTAGTCCATATTGACCATTGCACCAGAGACAATCTACCAAATACTTTTTTTTATAAATATTCAAAATTGTTGAATAGAATGGTCACTGATTTTCTAAGGTTATCAAAGAAATTTTTAAATGTAGATTTCCAAAAAGTTTTTTTTTTTTTTTTTTTTTTTTTTAACTTTTTTTTTTTTTACTGTTGGTGTAGATAAAAAATTCTGCAGTTAAAATTTGCAGTAATATTAAAGCAAAAATACCATAGCAAAAGTTTTATGTATCTTAGATTTCAACTAGGTTAGCATGTTTCTGGTGTTTTACACCAAGGTTTCGGCTGGCGGTTTTTGGAACTATTAAGAGCTTATCAAAACAGCCAATTACACCTCATATATTTGAATCCGATCCGATAATGAGGTTGATACTATATGTGTTAACTATAATGAATAACTAACTATAACATTAGCCTATAGGTACACGCCTTTTAATAGATTGCCTAATGCAGAGGGAGCATCCTATATATCTCATCAATTATGTCATTCTTGTTAAGAATATGCAACACGTGAAAACCGTGTTCGTACCTGAAATATATTTAAACACATCATATCAAATCGCTTTGGTCAGTAAATTACTAGATCTGCGAGCCACAAAAGGTGAATTTGCAAATTGGAATGATGTCCTCGCTGCTAGTGGATGGACGAAAACCTCCGTTTTATTCTGCAGGGAACAAGCTTTTAGGACGACATTGTTCTTGTCACCGAATTGTCCTGGATGTCGGTGCACGCCATTCCATTCATTACTTAACAGGAGATGCTATTCGATGTCACCGCTTTTCAGAGGAATCAGAATATTCTTCTGAAAAAGCAGCGGCCATCACAATATGGCGGATGTCCTGGAACTCCGCTCTGATGGCCATCGAGCTATGGAAGAACTTATGACTGTTGTTGTTGAAGAACACGATTGACCCGACCAATAGTATTGTACGTTGTAAATCACACGCTCATCACAGTAGAGGTGATACCTGTGGACATCCAATTTGTTTAGTTTAGTGCGGAGTTCAATTGGAGAGCTAAACCTGACTATCGTGCAATTACAATTTTAAACCACTTTCTCACATAACGCTTTGGGATTGCTTTGTTTGATACTTGACTGGACGTTTATATTTTAAGCTTCAATATTTAAGGTTCTTCATATGAAGAACCAGAACAAATTTTACAAAGCCATTGCAAATTTGTTTCAAGTTTACTAAATCACTAAACTTTTATAATCCCTGGGGCATTGATAGCCGAATCGTTGATATGAACTCACCATATAAGTGAACGTTTTGGATTATTGCACTTAGTCGAAGAAGGATCTTACCTGACTCTTTATTATGAAGACTTTTGTTGCATTAATAGTGGGTCTTAATTTGAGTAAGTATACTATTAATTTAAACTAAGTATATTGTTGTTATTCTGAACAATCATTTTGAATTTTTTTCTAATCTTTCATCAATCATTTTTTTCATTCTTTCTAATCAATTTTAGTGTAGTTTTTATTAATAACTTAGCATGTTAAATGTTTCAGTATAATTTTTTTATTAATGTAAAAGTTGCGAATATTTTTAATTGCATTATTAAAATGTAAAATTAGAATACTTACCTAAAGCATTAACAAATTATATAATTTCACAACAGTTTAAAATAATTGGAGAATTAAGTAAAAAGTGAAAATTCACGAATAATTATGAATGCGAGAAAAATTGAGATTAACATTTGTCTATGACATTAACGTATCATCAATGATAATTCTAAGATTGTACTGCCTTCAGTATCTTGGGAATGGGAATAATATAATCAATTTAAAATGCAAATGACTTTTTCTCTTTCGTTATTCTTTATTCCATACTTGAATGTTGTCTTCCTTAACTAACCATGAATTTAGTTTTAATAGTATAAATTACCAAAATTAAAATACATATTTCATAAATATTAAAGAAATTCTTTTATACTCAAATGAATAATAAGCCTGTGTTCACTTCATATTCGTCGGGGAGGGCAACATTTCGAGTGTGATTATATTACCCTAGGGGATTTTTTTACCAGTAACTAGTCTTGGATCGATAATTTATGTAACGCATTTCAGTCAGTTCAGTTGAGGTGGGTATAGACGGGGAACGTTCTGAATATGTAAAAAAAAAAAAAAAAAAAAAAAAAACCAGTTTAAAATCAAGTTATTTTACACCAGCTGAAACTTGTTTTTACATGCTATTTGAACTATTTTATGATGTTTTTTGGCATTGAACTAATATTCTGAAGATGGGTTATAGCTGCAGTATCTCGTGTGTTTATGTAAAAAAACAAACGAAATGCTGCAGTATAGAGGGTCATTCTTCAGAAACAGAAAACTTTTCAATATTAAACATTTTTTTAGAAAAAGATGACGTAAATCTATGTTATACATTTTTTGTTATTATTTAGGCTTTATACAAAAAAAAAAAAAAAATACCAGTAGTGCAAAAAAATTATAATTGTGAGTAAGAAAATATATTTAAAAAATTCCCTATGCTGAGACAATGATGTTCTTAATACGCCAATTTTTTAGATGAGGTGATTTAAATAATGTTAATTAAATTAACAAAATATTTTTTTATTTAATTACAATAGTAGTGGGGTAATGTTAAACTTATATAAATTTTGATTATATTTTGAATAATAACAAGTATTATTATCCTGGTTTGCTGTAATTGTGTTCTTTATAAGCCAGGACAATGAAGAAAATGATAAAATTAGAAGATGGCACATTCTATTTAAAAATGTAAAAGTTAATATATACAGTGGCTTCCAAAAGTGTTCAAACACTTAAAAATTTTAATCAGATACTACATTATCCATATAAAATAATATCTTTAATTTCATCTTAATAAAACTACATAAAATATTTTTAATGAATAATAAAACTTTTTTAGAAAAATCATATACCTAAAATTAACACGTATAAAATATCTCCAAAAAGTTTTCATTCAATTAATTTTTTTTTTTTTTTTTTTTTTTTCAAATTAGTATTTATTGCAATATTTTAGTAAATTAGTAAGTAATTCGTAGGATATTTTTATAGCATGCACAACAACTTTTAAGCGTCTGGACATAGATTTCAATAATTTTTTGTAATTTCTGCATCAATGCTTTCATTCTTCGATAGTTACTGTTTTTAGTAGGCTTTTCGTGTTAATGTCGTGTCTTCTTACTTTGAAATCCAATTTTCTCAAATCGTTTGGGTTCAAACCTTTCGATTGAGGTGGGTTTTAAAATTTTGTGGGCAATTATAGAGCCAACAGAGGCGATCCTTTAATGCTGTGTTCTGCGATCATAATCTTGATAAAAAAATTGAGTTATTTCTAATACCCAAATTTTGGGCTTACAAATTTTATGTATTGTCCCAATAATTTAAATAGAGTTTATGATTCATTATTGCATCATTAAAACATCACATTAACAAGTCCTGATGCTAACAAGCACCCATATACAAGGATACCTCCACAGCCATGCTTTACTTTTCCATCAAAGTATTTGGGATTAAGTTTCTAATTATTATTATTTTTTTTAATTTTTTTTTTCATCACACAATTATTCACCTATCAAAACCAAAAATGTTACATTTGTTTTCATCTTCAGTTAAAACACGATTCCAATACGTTTCTTGCAATACGTTGCTAATTTATCATTGCCTTTACAAAGGAAAGGCAAAACTTTATTATAGTTTTAGCATTTATAAAAATAATTCTTCAGATAGGAAATTCATGTAGTCCAGCTGATTTGGCTACTTTCCAAACAGTTTCAAGGGAAATTGAAGTCAAAAAAAGTTTCCCTATATTCCGAAGAAATTTGTATAGGATACAAAAGTGGATTTAATTCAAATTTTGTTGTGATAAATCTCTAGACAATAAATAATGTTGCAATAAATTAGATAACACTGTTAGGCAATCTTAACATGGATAGTTTTAGATTCTAATTTCTTGTTTAAAACTTTTTATTACATACTAACATTTGTATGGAATAAATTTAATATATTAGCAATACAGTTAAACACCGTTAAAGCGAAATCGCTTACCATGAAACCCCATTTAACACGAAGTAAAAGAAGTTCTCCGTACTGAAAACTTAACTTCAAATTTATTCGTTTAACATGAAATTCGGTTAACGTGAACAATTTCGGCTGCCCCATCTACATGAGGTTTGACAGTACATCGAATGGATTTACTACTATTACGACGAAATATGATAAAATGTAGACTGCTGTTTGCAGTTTCTGTACGGCTACCAGCCATTTTAAATAATAAGTAAATTATAATAAACAGAGAAAGCAAACATTACAGGCAATCAAGTTTTAAAATATCCCCATAATGCAAAAACTTATTATAGGGGGTGTGGAACATCGCACAACTTTCAATTACAGTATAATAGCACTATAATTTTATATTTTCATCATTCATTTACAAAAAAATGGCCAGTTTGAAAAACTTCGCCAAATAGATGATTTTGGCGATATACTTTTCAATAATTTTTATATTATCCTTTCTTATAAGTGAAATTGAGGAGATGAGGAAAAAAGATCGTTGATGAGGTATGCTCAAGGAAAGAGAACTCTGTGTTAAAGGCATTCGTTTTTCAAATTTTTACTCTATTAAAACATTTTTACGGGAATTTGAGAGGTGGGGATGTTTAGAACACCTTAAGAGGCATTACCACAACGATTTTAAACAAAATCGTTAGAGCCGTTTTTTAACAATTACTGAAAAACATGATTTTTCAATTGCAGCTACCCTATGTGCATGCGAGATTTTGATCGAAACCTTAATGGTAGGTCCCATGGCCGCCACTAACCCTTATACCAAATTAGAACATCGTAGGTCGATTTCTTCAGAGTTATGCTGATCACGGACACACACACACAGACAGACATTTTTTCTAGATCACTTTTTTAAAATCAGGATGTTCCAAAACGTGGAGAAATGTAAAGGGAGGAAAAAAAATCGAATTTTTTTTTTTGACCGAATGCTATGTATGCATATGGCCAGTTTGGTGATATTTTTTGCGATAATTCTTATGTAAATTTTTAAAATTATATAAATCTCCGCCAAAATGGTGTTTTTGGCGAGATACTTTTCTATAATTCTTACATTTTCCTTTCTTATAAGTGAAACTGAGGAGAGGAGAAAAAACGATCGTTGATGAGCTAAATTCAAGGAAAGAAAACTCTGTGTTGGAAGCATTCGTTTTTGAACTTCTTACGCCGTTAAAGCATTTTTACGGAAATTTCGGAGGTTGAGATTTTTAGTAACACCTTAAGAGGAATTACCAATGCGATTTTGATCAAAATCGTTAGAGCCGTTTTGCAGCAACAGAAAACTCAGTAGGTTATTTTTGTTATTGTTATAAATAATTCATGAGGTACAGTAAATAAAAAATTCCTTAAAGTTAGTTAAAACTGTCATTATTCGAAATTGGTCTAAAAAAGTCCATGAATATTTCTGCGTATGAAAATTATGTTGACCACAGACAGGCACACATACATTTTTTCTAGATCACTGTTTTGAACTCAAGACATTCCATAACATGTTGAAACCTGAATGTATAGAATTTGTTTGAACGAAAGCAATACTTTCAAAACCCTATATTTGTAAGTAAATAATATGAATAAATTGAATATAATACGTGATAAGTATGTTTAGACATTAAAATAATTGCTTGGAATTTTTAAAAATACCTTATTTATTTTAATTAATCACAATATAAAGTGGCCCATAATTATAGACAGTAAAATGTTTTATAAATAGATTTTAAAGTCTAGTAAAATACTTACAAATACTTTACAGTTTTTACATAACTTTTTATCCATTAAATACTTGATCTTACACTGAAGTTACTAAATTTTATATGAATACTGGTACATTCATACTATGTACTATGCTTTCTCAATCACAATTTTAGGCTGATTTGATTGAAAAATGTTAGCATCTATTTTCATACACTTTTAATGCAAGTTTTTTCTACATGTTTTCCTTTGGATTAATATTCGGACTAAGTGCATGCCAGAACATAACCTATTCTGATAAACCCACATTTTTATCGAATTAAGCTTATGAATAGATGCTCCTTCCCATTAAAGTACACTGTTTGGTTTATTCTTTTAATCATACCAGTAAAACTGATAGTCTTCGGGTTCATATTAATTTCACTTTTACTATCACTGAATTTTTGAAATCTATTTTATCCCCAAAAGCCATAATTACTTTGCCCAATTCAGTCGTACTGTTTTACGGTGTTCTTTTAAAAATTTGCTTCCTCGACATTCTCTAAAACGTTACTTTTGTAAAATCTCTTTTTCTTCTTTTTTCATATTTCAGTACTCCAAATTGTTATGCAATTCGTCGCAACGACATGTTTTCCTTGAAAGCCATACTTAATATCATTCTGTCATTCCGCTGAGATGTTTTTCTTCATCTGCCAGAACCTTTCTCTTCAGATCGTTTTACACTTTAGCAAAGTTCTATAATTAGGTACTCCTCAAAAATTGCTTTAAAATTTTATAAATATATTTCGGTTGGTTTCATTTAAGTTTGAAATCTAAAATTTAATAACCTTATTACTTTGAAATCTCTTTGAATCTCGGTATTTCAAAAGAAGTATAAATTTGTATATTAAAAATTATATATTCTAAAACAATTAAAGTAATAAAAATCAGCCGATACTTATTTAGATGAGTTGTTGTCAATAACCATTTGAAAAAAAATAGTAATTTAAAAAAGCATAAAATAATTAAAAATTAGTTTTCAATAAAAAATCAAACGAAAATATGAGACAGACGATTTTTCATTTTCACCAATTTTCATATCATATTTAATTATTGCCCGTAGTACTTTTTCATAATAATATGAATAAATTGATGAAAAGTAACAAATTAAATTATTTCTTCAAGTACATGAATTGTAAACATTCCGTACGTGGAATATCCTAATGTTCCATTTCCAATGTAGTCACAACGCAAAAATACGGTACAAATGTCAACAAAAATAAATATAGAAAAATTCAGCTATTCCAATCTAATCTTGAAAAACCAAATTTCACGACATAAAACGGGGTGAAATGTTACAAATGTGAGATATCTCAAGTTCCCATGAAGGCAGGGCACTGAAAAATAGTATAAATAATCACAAAGTTGAACATATAGTATAACAAAGCAATTACGATTTCAGATCACCACCTTTTAAAGAACAAAAAAGGTAAAGCGTTCATAATACAGAAAAAGAATATTCTAGTGTCCTTTTATCCCATTGAGTCAGGACTCTGGTAATTTATAAACATATTTCTAAATACCTCAAAAACCAAAATATTACAACTTCAATTAATCCACTTCGGGTCAAAACGTTTAAACGTGGAATACCTTAATGTCCGAATTCCATATAGCTTCAACTCTGATATTTAGTACAAATTCGACTAGGAACAGCATAAAAAATTCAGTCTTTCTTTGGGTAAGCAATTTTAAAGGCCAAGAAGAGATCATATATTTCAAATGTGAACTATCCCGATTTCCTACTTCTTTTAATCCAATCGATGAAGATTGTTGCACATGAAACATAGCTGAATATATTTTGATTGCTAAAATGCATATGATAAAATTTTGTAGCAAAGCGCGTGTATTCAGATAGACATATATAAATAGCATTTAATTTCCTCTGTCCCACTTTTAAACTCAAAAGACTTAAAAAAGAAGACATTAAGAATTTAGGTGTCTATGACGTAAATGAACGCACAATTATATTTTAGAACATGCAAGAAAAAAGTGACCTCCCAAAATCGACTTGAGACCCATAACATGTAGAAAACAGAAATTTGAAATTCAGACTGGTCACATCGTTCACATCGATATATTTTTCAATTGGAAATATACAAAAAATGCAGGTTTCCGAAATTTATACTTGAAGTATAAAAATGAAGAAATACGAAATTTGAAATTTAGACAAACTTTAGACCACATAAGTATATTTTTAAATATATAAACAATGCTGACAAATCGTGCGTTTCTAAAATTGATATTACTGACGCTCAGAAGACTTAGGAATTTGAAATTTGATATCCAGGCAACCGAAAAGCCACATTGGTGCACGAATATATTTTGGAACGTGATGTATCTCAGGAGAACTCCAAAAGAACGCTTGTTCTTAATACAAGAATTAAAGCCAGTGAAAGTTAGAAAGCTTTGCAATTCTGGATTTTAAGCAAAATGAGTTAATAAATAAATTTTATCTTCAGTATCGAATCTTTGAAATCCCAAAATGCGTATGTCCTTAGAACTAGAAATACTTCAAGGAATATTAAGAATGTTTTACGACACGAAAGACTTTATAAATGTTCCAAATTGCTGGAGATAAACGTTGATATGACTGGTATATCGAAATACAGCGTACAGCCGAGATTAAACAATAAAGTTCCAAATTAAGTTATCTTTTAACAGGTATAATACTAGTTTCTTAATATTTTTCATAATAATAAAAAATATTTAATAATAATAGTTCTAAAATGTTTATTTGAAACCATTTACTAAGACGTATATTTTTTTTATTTTTAACTTTTAAACATTTAAAACAAATAGGAGATAAATTAAAATTATAAACAATATCCGTTGCACGTACTTAAAATATTGATATAGCATCAGTATATTTTCCTTTTAATACCTATTTTTTTTATTTAATAAAATGCATAAGATAAATACGTATCATTTATTTTGTTTACTGATGCTTAGTAAGTATGTAATAAATGGATATAAGCAAACAAAGTTTAGTTTTTAACCATCTTCAACTCCAAATCCTCATTTATTTTACAACTACTAGATATAAACATTACAAGAAATTTTGGCGATGAAGTTGTCTTCATCGTCAATATTTCAACTTTGGCAAGTTTTAAGGGGCTCCAGTACCGAAATTTCGTCGAAAATCCTTCTTTTTTTTTTTAAATAGTTCATACATTCCTGAAGAGCATGATGTTTTTACTTTATTCCTCCGATGATTAGAACGCCACAAAACTACCTGTTATTTAAACATCACTAATAGGTGTAACGCCTTGAAACGTCTGCTTAAAGTGGGCTTTTTCGAGCACTAGTGTTTTTCACAAATATTCCAAATTCAAATCGATATATCTCCAGTACCATTAACAATTGGCTATTCAAATTTTTGGAGCATTTAATTTTTATATTTTTAAACATTTTGTCCTCACAGAATTTTCTTTCTGTGAGAAAATTAAATTCTGTATTAAATTCTGTTTTAAAATATAATATTTAGCGTAAAAAATAACATAAAAAAAGCAAAAATTTCCATATTTCAAATTTGAGAATTTTTTGAGTTTTTTCTAATTTACCCATCATTATTTTTTACGTAATTATATATTACAGAAAGCTTTCACTTTAAAAAAAAAAAAAAAAAAAAAAAAATCTTGACTTATATAAATATACGCAAACATCAATTATTGTGGATTATTCTTGGTTTTTAATTTTTTTTAAAAATAAATAAGCACAATATTTTTTAAATAAACGTTATCTCAAAGACATATAAATAGTATCTCATACATAAGATAAATTTTTGACATAAAAATATTTATAAATAAAGTTTCTTTTATTTTTAGTAGCGGATCCCCTTTAAAAAATTTATTTTGGTTATAACAAACTTACTTGGTTTTTTAAAAAAAGTTAGTTTTTTTATTCGATACTTCGTGAAATAAAAATAAAATCAATTACGGATTTTTCAGCCTTGCTGTTGACTGCAGAGGGCAGAGAAGCATGTGACAAGAAACTGCACAATTGCACTAGCATGATGCAGCCTGTACTCAACGAGGTACGCTATATGTTTCCAACAACTCAACTAGAAATTGAGGGAATGTGCAAGTAAGTGCTTCCTTGTTAAAATAATAATTGATTTTGAGAAAAAAAAACCATTAATGTTTTTTTATTTTATAAGGCTTTTTACATAGCATTAGTTTGAATGTAAAATTTAAATTTTACAAAATTTTATTACTAATGCTCATCTTTATATAATTTGCTAGATCTTTGGTGGATAATTATTTCAATGATCATTAGAATTCAACTATTGACACACTTTTCACAACCAATGAGATCCATTTGAAGTATCTTATAGTCATGAATATTCGAAAATACTTAAATTAATCAATATTATAATTTAAGCTAATCTAAAATAGCAAATGTGCTAAACAAATACTTTGATCCTTCATTCGAATTGATATAACTATTACTAGGGATGTTGAAACAATATACTTTTTTACGTATCTATAAGTTTGAACCTGAAACAGAAAGTTTTCTTACTTTCCATCTTTGGTCAATCAGGTTAAAAAAGCCTTCTGTAAACATGACTTTGATTAAATTAAAATCGAAATGCAGCGCCTCACACCTTCGAAAACATTTAGTATTTAAATTATACTTGACTAGAAAGTAATAAGGCACCCGTTGTAAAATGATTAATATAATATACACGAATTATTGCGATACGATTTTAATTACACGATTCTAATATATACATATGCATTAGGGTGGTTCAAAAAACTTTTTTTTTTTCAGCTACAGACCAATACACCCCCTAATTTTGTTACATTTACCCATAGTATTATTCTCCTAAAATTTTAGTTTCCTACTCCTATAAGAAGGTGGCGCTCAAAGACCACTCATTTTTGTAATTTCGCGTAATTTTCGAGTTTTATGCTGATAAGAACGCATGTCTACATTTAAAAAAAACACATTATTATTGGTTTAAATAGATGCAATATAGTTTGGTAACAGTTATCTACTGTATTTGACAACATCCATATTATCAAAAACACCGTCTGATGGTAATCATGAAGCACTTCGTTTGATTGTTCCAGTAGTCACAGCTTTGGGGCATGTTCCTCGAACGTTTCCTCTTTTAAGAGGGGTCAAAAATCAAGAAAAAAACCTAGAAAAGAATATGCTGATTCAAGTAATGGGTAACTTAAAATCTGACTGTCCTATAGCCCTTCATTGGAACGGCAAACTTCTGCCAAAATCTTTTGGATTAAGAAAGACTGACCGTTTGTCTTTATATGTTACGAGAGATGGTATTGAATAACTTCTTAGTGTCTCAAAGTTGAGTGGTTTAAGAACAGCGAAATATATTTCAAAAAACTGTTTTTATGCTAGACAATGGCAAGTTGAGGATTAAATTTGGACAAAGTTTTGATACTACGAGTTGGTACGAGTACTATTGGTTGTGTATAAGAGGCATGCATTAATTTGGAGAAAAAATCGGACCTGAACTATTGTGGCTAGCCTGCTGACACCATGTCTCGGAATTAATATTGGCAAAGTTACTTAAGTTGTGCTATGGACCCTCATGTTTCACAGAAGTTTCTCTCTTCCACAGACTTAAAGCCGTTTGAAAAAGAATTGCACAAATAAACTTTCAAGACTTAGAACTGAAAAAAGACGATAAAAAGTTTAAAGTTTCAACTGTAGCCTTTCTTTCATCTGTGGATAAATCTATTATAGTTAGAGATGATTATAAAGAAGTAATCGAGTTGACAGTAATAGTTTTGGGCAATATACAACAAAAAATCAATTGCAGAGCAGTTTCATCAATTCATCACGCACAGTGGATAGCTAAACTCCTATACATTTTTAAATCCTTCTATTCAGAGACCAGCAAGAGGGTTTTCATATAACTAATAGAGAGAAGAAATGCAGCTCCATCTATTTGTACAGTTCAATCCTTTTTTGTACAGTAAAGACATGGATAGGAAGCCCCACTTGCTTCTGGTGGTGACCTGAACTTGTGGAAAAACGTTAAGAAGTATAAGATAATTGTTTCTAAAATTGGAATTGCAGCTGGAAAAGTTTTGAAAAAGCTTATATGGTATCTCTCAAATAAATTGGTTGGTTAGGCCATATTTTCACACTGAATTACAGCAAATCAAAACTTAAAAAGTATTGCAGATATGAATAACTCAAAAGATTCCAGAAATATAAAAGGGTGCGAGCTATTAAAAATGTTGAAAGAAAAGGCCAGTCTTGGATAATTTGTGACAAAAAGAACTCTTGATATTTACTTTTTACTTACAAAAAGAAATCTTGATATGGTAATTTTTCAATATTACTTTATCGAACATGTTTCTACAATGACAGTGGGTTTCGATAACCTGAATGGCAACATCTACAGGATTTATGTTGTTTACAATTTCCACACCTAAACCCATATTTTTTAGATGTTATTAACTATTCATTTGATTGATTTCAATTCGATGTTGTTATTTATAGGAGATTTAAAGTCGTTTGAAAATATTCATTAAGTACAGCTGTACATTTAGAAACATTGAATAGAGCTGAAACTTAGTCACTATTTGTACTAGCTATTCCACTCTTTATTGAGTGAGAATTTTATGATTTGAAATGATATTTTGGTATTTAGATAATTTCCGACTGACCATTTTCGGCTTACAAAAAATGTAGCCGAGTGGTACTGTAAATCTTGGTTAAATGATGAAATAAACAACACTACTGATCTACATAATACCACACTAATAATTCAGTTCGTATTTAGGAGTAATAATAGCTTATTTTGAATGCTTTTCGGGATTTTATACCGCCTAATTTATAGGAGCAATTTTATCAGAATTTCAAAAGATAATGGAGTAGCACGGAGGATTAACGAGCGTTTGTGAGCAGGGGTGGAGCCCTCTACCGTTTAATTATTTCATAAACTTTTACTAACTTATTTAACATTTTTAAATTATGGTATAAATAAAAACTTTCTTTAATAAAATTGCTTTCGATTATACTTTCTACCAAATCCACTACAAATACCCAAAAACGTACAAAATGCGAAATTTTACTGTTCATTGAGCGCCATCTTTTAATTGGAGTAGGATTCTGAAATTTTGCTAGAACTTTTGTATGGGTAGATGTAAAAAAATGAGGGGGTGTCCTGATCTCTAGGTAAAAAAAAAATTCTCCATATATTTTTGAACCACCCTAATATGCATAGGAAAAGATAAAGAAATATTTTTATTTCCAATTCCTCAGAAACTTACAAAAACTATTTTTTCCCTCAAGACAATTCTATCTTCAACTGAGACTACTTTTTTTTATATTTGTGGAACAGGAATTATGTTGACAATAACAATATAATCTCCATATCAGATGAACAGAAATAAATAAAAAGATTCGTGTGCATTTAATTAATTTATACAACTATCTAATTTCCATGCCACGTGAACAGAAAAAAAAGAAAAGATTAACGCGCATTTAATTATTCTCAATTATATGACACTATCTTACAGCATTACAGAATGAACAGTGAGTCAGTGAGTGATCAAGGTTGCTCATATCGTTATTTTCTGTGTTAATTAAGGCTGAGAATTAAATTAATATATAAACTTTTAACTCTTGAGTACAGTCGGGAGGCTGCTTTTGCCACTGCAAGCCACAAGGGAGAAAGTGCGTCTATAAGCGAAAGTCAGTCAAATGCAACTGCATAGTGTACATATAGAGGACAACTTGTCATTGTTGTTTTTTGAGTTGTGAAGAAACATCATGCACGGATTTCCAAACGAACCAAATATGATACAAAATGAATTAATATTATGTATTAGAACGCTCTTAGCACTTTAAATACCACAAGAATGAACTTTTTTAAGTTTAAAATCAATACGGGTAATAATCCTAAAATTATAAACTTTTATTCTAAAAATGGTGACTAAGGAATTTGCTTGTACACAGAATAAAATATTTATAATCATCAATATGTAATACGTCCGAAGTTTAAGAAAAACTAGGGGTATTGAACATCGTACAATTTTCAATTACAGTATAAAACTAGTCGTTGCATTTAAATTTGACATGAATTAATGCAATTTACCATTTTCGTTTCCGTATTTTCATTGATTAATAAAAAAGGCGATATTTTCGAAGTCAATCATTGAATTAATCAAAAATATAATGCAAAAAATGGCGATATGATTTTCGATAAATATTACATTATCTGTTTTTATAAGTGAAGCAGAGGAGGAGTCATTGATATGCAGTGTTCAAGGGAAGAGAACTAATATGTGTTAAAGACATTCGTTTTTCTACAATTTACGCCTTTATAGAAATTCTATGTGAAGTTCATAGACAGGGATATTTAGAGCACCTTAAAAGGTTTTACCTACAGCAATTTTGATCAAAATCGTGAAAGATGTTTTTTTGGCAATTGTTAAAAAATAAAAAAAAATTCAAACCAAGAAGCCATAAGCCACCAAGGTCAATCCGTTCGAGAGATATGGTGACACAGACTTTTAACATGACTGACACATACTTTTTACCTATACCACTTTTTTTAACTTAGGATGTTCTAAAACATGTAGTAACCCAAAAATATAGATTTTTTTACCGAATACAATACTTTCACTACCCTATATTACATACTGGGTAATTGAGAGTAAAAATGCAAGATGGAAAACAAGACATGTTTTGACGTCCTTGTTGAATTCTTTGTAAAATACTAACAACAGATCTATTATAATAAGTAACAGATGTAGTTCATTTATATCTTTGGTAGTTCAGGCAATAAAAACTTTAGGGACAAAGTTTTCAAATAATATGGTCATAACTGGTTTGAATAAGTTTTTTTGACGGTGTTATTCTTACTATAGGTACCAGATTTATAGTTGTAAAATAAAACTTGTCAATATCGCTATTTTAATATTTTTGTTTTAAAAGTCAACTATTTGGAAGACTTACTCAAAATAAGCAAGTAAGGAAAGTAGTTAGTACACAAATAGGTATTGAAGATAATCACAATCTAATTTCAATTTGAAATAGTTACTGAATTTATATCCCCCCTCATTGCCTTTTACAGTAAAACCAATTGATTTACTGCAAAACCATATATCCAATGGATAGTATATTCAAATCGTACCTAGCTAACTCTTAAGTTAGTTGTCTTCTAAACAATTATGACACTAATTAGCCTACAATCCACAGTATACTCAAATAAGGTTTCCCTTTATAATTCTCCATAAGTTACTTGTTAAGAAAAAGAACAGCTTATACAATTGATAGTCCACTCCATGTAAAACTCACGTTTTCTTTCAACTCAGCCCTCAATTTCGAAACCTTTCACTAGTGATCATCATTTGGTAGGAAGTTGCCAGAGGGAGAGGAACGCATGAATAATTGGCATCATTTGTTTGTTTTACTTTCGCCCTCAAAATCAGTCTACGAAAATGTGCAGGAAATTAAGGACTTCGGCACTAATGTATCCACGCCCACTAACAACGACAAAAACAAACAGTGGATCATTTAAAAGGAAAAGGATACGCCCTTAACATTGTTGCGTGAACTAACGAACTGACCCAAGTGATTTCTCAACAATTTAGATGCAAGTTGCTCTTTATCGTTGAACTCTAATCGAGGTGGGAACTTCCCGGCAAAAAAAAAATTATATTTACCCAGTGTTGTGTTTACTCATATTTTCAACACTGAAGTTCCTCTTGTCCTTTGTGTCACAAAAGACCGGAAAGTACTTAAAGTACTTATGATATACACACAATGTGTCACAATTCGTTAAAATAAATTGCCAATTTAGTTAGATAGTCAAAAATTAATAAATTACTTTATGAAGTTTTTAGAAGATATTTTCTGGTGCCAAAAGTACATGTTTTTCAAATTATTCATTCATACGTAAAAAACCTGTAATTGTATGCTTTGTCATGGTTTTGAAATTCATGAAGTTTTTAGAACAGTAATATTTGTACAAACTTTAAATCTTAAATTAAAGACGGCTCATTAGTATGTTCAACAAGCTAACATCAATGAATCAATATAAAGTCCAAAACTAACGAAATTGTAAATTCCCT
The DNA here is from genome assembly GCA_963978545.1 of Linyphia triangularis. NCBI lineage: Eukaryota > Metazoa > Arthropoda > Arachnida > Araneae > Linyphiidae > Linyphia > Linyphia triangularis. The sequence continues at coordinate 50,530,756 of OZ021725.1, forward strand.
TTTTAGAAGAACGTATTTATACAAACTTAATTAAATAAGATAGTGTATCTGAGAACTGAAATTTTTAATAGGCGAAATAGATTTTCCTGAATAAAAATTATAATTACCTGGACGATTTTTTAGTATAAAAAAGCTTTTTGAATTACGTACAACTCTCACATCAATAAAAGACGTAATCCGTCTTAACAAACATCTCAATAAGAATTGACTGTTTTATGGTTATCTACTTTATATCCAAATGATTAGAAATAACAACCGTATACACGAGGATTTTTTCACGAAGTATTTCGCGTTTCTACACATATTCAAATACTCATTTGAGTTAGATTACCTGAATTTTATGACTCAACTTTCTAAAGTTCCTATGAATTTAAATATTTTTATTGGACAGCATCTTAGCATAGGAAACAATATGTAATCATATTGAAGTCTGGAAAGGACAAAAATATTTAAGTTAAATATGTTGAGCTAATGAACTTGTTGAACATTTAGTTTTATCTTTTTAAATTTTCTATGTTTTTTTTTTTTTTTTTTTTTTTTTTTTTTTTTTAAATTTCGTTACAGCAACATATGAAAAAACAAGTTTCTCCTACTATAATCTGTTTACTTATCCTCAAACTTCAATTTTAAGTAACCATATTTATTATTTAAAATACTTATTATCCCCTGTACGACGTCCACGAGCCATCGTGCCTCTGACTGTTTAGTTTAGGTGATAAACTATTAAGTATTATGACTGTTTTTGGTGATTTTTTACTTTAGAGCTTTAATAAAACTTTAAAAATAATTATGATAACCATTAGGATCCATGAACAAAGGATTCCTGACTTTAAAACAACACGAATTTCAAACGATGATCAGTTGAAAAGATTAATTAATAACGGTAATTAAAACGTCGGAATTGGAATTTGTACTATTTTCTGTCAAACGAAAACATAAGTAGGGAATCGGCGTGATGTGTAGTACTGACTTTTAAAAAGATACAACAATGGGATCCGAGTGGCGAATCAATTTCTCTGTCTGTTAGATTATCTTATATTTATGTACTTATGGGTTTAAAAACTTCTGTGAAACATATTCAAAGAATTTGCATCATTATTTCTCTATAATAGATGTTTTCTAATATTAAAAAAGAACTTACTTAAAAAACCTACACTTAATAGACTTTCTGTGCACCATGACATCTCTAGTGAGACTTACACTTACTATAGACTAGCATCAGTAAAACATATTCAGAATGACAACTTAAAAAACGTACTCTTTGTAGATTAAAACCTCGCAAAAAAATTCCGCAGACACTTATTGAGATTTACTACTTTTTGTGTATCATATAACATCTCTAGCTTGTCCTATACATTTACTATAAATTTGGATTTGGGTCTAAAAATTAGTATCGAAAATAATGATTTACAAAGAACAACAAAGTATCACATGTTTCCCTATTTCTTCATAAATGTTTGAGTGATAATCCATTTTTCATTCTTTAAAAGCACCATAATTATGGTATTATTTTTTTTTCTTTAAGGGTGTGGAGTCACATAATGGACTGTGTGCGTAAATACGTGATGGACTGCTCGTCAGAGGAACAGCGGACTAAATTTAACGATGCCGTCAGCAATTCCATTGACTCTGTTCATGCCATTTGCAGCTCCGAACGGTACAGGAGAGGTAAGAGATTGATATTATCTAAAAGTTGATAATGAGCCTTATAAATAATGACATTTTATTTATACAAGATGAATAGTTCTCAACAGAATTGCTAATTACTACAGTATGATATTTCCAAATCAGAGCAAATAACTAGTCTTCAAAGCAAGAACCAATCAATGTACAAAAAAAATTCAAACTTGATAATGCACAACATTCAGAAGCAGAATATTTGTTACCAAAGTGTTCAATGCCAGCCCGAGCAACATCATCCCGAAGGCATCATTTATGCTTTTATATAGCTGATTTATTTAGAATCTTGCAAATCGTCTATAAAAAAAATTTCATCTACACATTTTTCTTAAAATGTTCCTCAAAACTCTTTTTTCGAGTACTCTTTTTTTCGACGCTCACATACGTGACGCAAAGTTGTCGTTAAAGCACACTGTTCCGTCAAATGCCTGAAATCAGTCAGCCTGATTAAAATTTACAAAACAAGTCAACTTTAGCCGCACAATAATACGGCTGAAAAAATAGTTCAATATTTTGGCTTTGATCTGTGACCACATCCACAGCTGCTGGATGGGGATTAGTAAAAATAAAGTGATAGAAAACATCCTGATTTTGTACAAAATTCCACCCGATTTTGTCTTTTTCCTTTGTAAAGTGTTCGGGCTGATTTTTTTTTTTTTTTCTTTTTTTTTTTTTTCTAGCTTGTTGTGGACAGAAAATGTTTTTAAGAATGATCGCCAGCCTGTCCTTGCAACATTAACTAAATCTTCATTTTTTAAATCAGAATATCTGGGAACTATTGCTTTAAAACATTTGTATTTTTTGTATTTTTTACTAACTATAAGTAATAAAAGCTCAGCAATAAAATTCGACGGGAAAATAACTAGTTAATTTTATTACAAAAAAAAAAAAAAAAAAAAAAAACACGAAGTTATTTTTCTATTAAATTTTGGAACTGATTACTATTATTATAATTAGTTAAAAAAATTCACATGTTTTAAAACAATAGATTGAAAGTTATTGTGGCTCAAAAAATGAAGGATTAGGTCTACGGGACAGGCACAGACTTACGATCCAACTTATTCTTGTGTTTAAAATAAAATGATTAGAAATGTTTACAACAGGCGAACACTAAGCCAATTCCAAATTAAAAAAAAAAAAAAAACTATCGTATAATAATTCATGATAAAAATTACTTTTCTGCAATTCATATAACCATAACAAAGCGTTTTAACTCTAACTATAATTATTAAATTTTATATTGCAGTATTCTTAAGTTGGTTATAACGCTTTATTATCCATTCAAGAATTAAAAAGTAACGTATAAAAACTTAAACACACCCAGCTAAATAAAATATTTTAGAAATATTTTTTTCAACTATGGAAGTTATAGAAAAATCAATGGCACACAATATAGTAATGATATAACATATTTTAACAACCGTATTAAATAGCTTACAAAAGAGAATATTGTATGTTCCGCTAACATAAATGTAATTATAATTTAATCTATGATGTATACAAAGCTAATGTATTTTAAATTGTTGCTTTCCTCATTAATGAAGATCCTTTCACTTCCTTTATATAATGTCAAATATAAATTATAAACTTCATAAAACTTCAGAAAGTACGGTGCACTTACCCCTTTTGCTAAGCGTGTCCAAAACAATCTAAAATACAAGAAACTATTTTCGAAAAGATAACTAGCGTTTTTAATACAGGAAAGCGGGAAACTCTTAACTAAATGCACAGACAACAGTTGGATAATATGACTTTCTTTTGTTCCAAACGAAATTATTGTTTTGAAAGGAACGATGGAAAACACATGGCAATCGATTTGGCGGGAAATTACTTGTTTAAAATTCTATACGTCAGATAGATAAGACACTACCTTCATTTTTCTTACTTTTATAAGAGCGCTGATTGAAGTTTAAAAACAGATATTACCTTAATACATTTATTATTCTTTATAAATAAATATAATAATTCATAAAGTATTGTAAAAGACAGTACTGTGTACCTATTAAATGTGTTTATTTAATAGATAAACATCACTATTTCATATAATTATAAATGGGATATTTATTTATACAGAATATCAAATGTATTAAGATAATATCAGATTTCAACTTCAATCAGCTTTCTTATAAAATTGGTAAAAATGAAGATATTTCTGAAAATCATGAGTTTTCTATATCTCTGAGATTCTGAGATAAAGAATAATGATAATACCATAAGAACAAAGTTATAGGAATATTTATTGTAACTTTTGTACCGCAATATTTACATGTCACGAACGTCTCAGTTCTCTTCTCTTTTCGGCCTCTGGTTCTTCGCTCCTCGCGCATGCGCACTGACTCGCTCCGGGAACTTCCACTCCGCTTCGGAGCGGGCGGCCACAATACCCCCCCGGGTAGAGAATCGCTCCAACGTAGGGCAACTTGAAACGTACGCGGCGCCCAGCGCGGGTGGTATACTCTGGTAGCCCGGTCTTCTGGGTAATGCCCTGAGGTTCCTTGGACGACCTAATTGGAACCTTGAGAATAGTGTGTTCCCGGCTCAATGTCGGTGGGTTTGCCTCAGAGTTCAGCATGTAGCAGGGCTTCACTCGATCGATGCTCACTCTCATGTCCTTGTTCCCGATCTTGAGCACCACCACTTTATCGTACCGCTCGATCACCTGGTAAGGCCCTGTGTAAGGAGGAGTAAGCGAGGGTCGCACAGTTTCGTCCCTCAGAAACATGTGCGAACAGGTCGCCAAGTCCTTATGAACGAAGGTACGAGGCGAACCATGACGAGAGGCTGGCACAGGTCGCAGCTGCGCCATGTACGAGCTCAGGCGGTCAACCATTGAAGTGATGTCAAGGTGGTTATCGTCCCCGGAAACCAGCATTTCACCGGGGAGGCTAAGCGGCTCCCCATATATCATTTCTGCTGCAGTTGTGTTGATGCCCTCCTTGATCGCGCTGCGAACACCGAGGAGAACCATCGGAAGGGCCTCCAGCCATGACGAGTCCTTGGTGTGGCACATAAGAGAGGCTTTTAATTGCCGATGGAAACGCTCCACCATACCGTTGGAACAGGGATGGTAACTAGTGGTGCGGGAGCGCTTGAAACCTGTGTATTTTCCAAGGTGTTTGAACAACTGCGCCTCAAACTGACGACCTTGGTCAGTCGTTATAGACTCAGGGCATCCAAAACGGGATATCCACCCAGAAACGAAAGCAGAAGCCACCTCCTCTGACGTTATTCCTTCCAACGGCCACGCCTCCGGCCAGCGGGAAAAGCGGTCCACCGCGGTCATCAAATATCGGTAGAATTTGGCTGCGGGCAAAGGACCCACCAGATCGATGTGGACATGGCGGAATCTAGCTGGTGGTAAGGCAAAGTCTTGCGGTGGTGAGAGCACATGACGTCCCACTTTCGACTGTTGGCACTGTAGGCAAGCACGGGTCCAATCACGGCAATCGCTCTGGATACGCGGCCATACGAAACGGGTATAGATATCAACCATGCTGTCGCCCGTGTCCCAGGGTGACTAAGTCCATGTAGTGATTGGAAAACTTGTCGCCGGAGTGGTTTTGGGACGAATGGCCTTGGTTTTGCTAGCGTTGTGTCGCAAATCAACATGTCGCCGCCCGCTGACGGTTGCATGGCCTCCAATTGTAACGACGAAGCTTTAGAATTCATAAGATACTGCAGCTCAGAATCAGCCGCCTGTGCTTTGGCCATTACATCGAGATCAACTGGCGAAACACTCAAGGAGGCGACACGAGAGAGAGCATCAGCCACAACGTTGTCAGCTCCGCTGATGTGTTGAATGTCGGTAGTGAACTGTCCGATGAAGGACAGTTGATTCAACTGCTCAGGAGGTAGCTTATCCCGACGTTGCTGAAAGGCGAACGTGATTGGCTTGTGATCCGTGTAAATCGTGCAGTGGTGAGCTTCCAAGAGATGCCGGAAGTGTTGCACGGCCGTGAAGATAGCCAGCAGCTCGCGATAGTACGTCGGCCACTCAGCTTGTTTAGCAGAAAGTTTTTTTGAAAAAAATCCGAGAGGTTGCCATCTGCCGTCGGCATATTGCATCATTGCTGCTCATACACAGAGGTTGGACGCGTCAGTGAAGAGTCCAAGGGGAGCTCCATGATCCGGGTGGTATAACAGTGTTGCTTCAGCTAGAGTCGTTTTGGTCACCTCAAACGCCCGTTCCAGGTCTGTGGTCCAAGCGACTGGCTGAGACCCGCGTAGAGATGATACCGCACCGTGAAGCGGGGACTGGTGTTTCGCTGCACCTGGCAAGAATTGCCTGTAGAAATTTATCATTCCAAGAAAACGTCGCAGATCTCGGGCGGATTTGGGAAGGGGAAAGTTTTGTAGGTCTGCTATGCGATCAGGCAGCGGTCGGGTGCCGTTGGCCGATATCTCATACCCCAGAAATGTAACCTTCGGTTTGCCCAATACGGTTTTGCGTGTATTTACCAACAGTCCATGCTCGGCCAAGCGTTGGAAAATGAGACGAAAGTGGGTCTTATGCTCTGCTTCACAGGTTGAATAAACAAGAATGTCGTCTATGTAGGGAAAGCAGAAATCCAGCCCTTTTAAAATTTCAACCACAAACCGTTGAAAGGTTTGGCCGGCATTGCGTAATCCAAAACCCATGAAGGGAAATTCGAACAGTCCGAATGGCGTGGTGATGGCTGTTTTAGGGATATCTTCTGGATTGACAGGAATTTGTGTAAATGCTTTGACGAGGTCGATGACAGAGAAGATTTTACACCCCTTCAGGAAATGCGAAAAATCATGTATGTGCCGAACAGGATATCGATCTGGAATAGTTCGAGCATTCAAGGCACGGTAATCCCCACAGGGGCGCCACCCGTTGGATTTCTTGGGTGTCAAATGCAGTGGTGAAGCCCACGGAGACTGGGAACGGCGTGCCGTACCCTCCTTGAGCATAGTCTCAAACTCCTCTTTGGCAATCTTGAGTCTATCGGGGGCCAGGCGGCGAGGACGACATGATATGGGTGGACCAGGTGTTGTCCGAATGAAGTGAGTTGTTGAATGCCGTACTGAACGAGGAGTACCCGAAGGGCGACTGAGTTCAGGAAACTCATCCAATATTTCAGCCACGGGTGATGAGCAGCGATTCACCAGCTTGATACTAGGTTGCATTGTGTGCTGCCACGGTGCAGAAGCGTGCAGTCCTGTTTCCCCATCAACTATTCTCTTATTGCGGCAGTCTGGTAGGAGATTGAAGTGTGAAAGGAAATCTGACCCGATGATGGGAATAGAGACGTCTGCAACAACGAAACGCCAAGAAAAGTTTTTGCGGAGACCGATGTCCAGCGACAGGGTAATTGATCCATAAGTTCTAATAGTGGAATCGTTAGCAGCACTGAGTTCGTAGTTATCTACAGGTTGTGGCCCATAGACACGTGAACGAGGAAACACGCACACATCGGATCCGGTGTCAATAAGAAACCTCACTTTTGAAGAGTTATCCGTGACGAGTAGGCGACTTCCTACAGCGAGGCAGCTAGCCGTCGCCGCTAATAGCTGCCGTTGGGGTTTTCCGAGAAAGAGCAGGGTGGTGCCTAGCTCTATTTCCGAATCTACGATGATAAAAACATAGGTTTTTAGAGAATTCACGAATTGGTTCGGGGCTATTGGTGCGACGACTCGGTGCTGAATCATCAGTGGAGCGGCGTCGACGAGAAGGGCTTCGCTCGAAACGACTTCTTGTTGTTGGGGGAATCGCCATCTTTAACGCTGCAACTTGGTTTGAGAGTTCCAACACTTGTTTTTCAAGTCGACTCGCTGTTTCCTCAGTCAACGGTGGCTGCGTCACCGAATTAACTCCCCCATTTTGAGGAGGTGAGACTTGCACTTCTAAGATTCGGTCAGCGACCATGGCCATTTCCTCAGGTGATAAAGATCTCTGCACCTGCAGAATTGCCTGGACGTGCGTGGGTAATCGCTGCAGCCACAGAGAACGCAATAGAGGCTCCGTCAACTCCACTGATCCGGCGAAGAGTGATTTTAAATGACGCAGAAAGTGGGAAGGTTTGCGATCACCGAGCTCCTCTCGATCTAGTAGCTGCTGAATTCGTTGTTTTGCTGATGAGGACAATCTCTGCACAAGTTCACGCTTGAGATGACCATAAGCGTCTTCTGTAGGTGGCGACGTGATGATGTCTTCCACCTCCGAAGCATATCGTGCTTCCAGATTCGCTACAACGTGGTGGAACTTTGTTTTATCCTGAGTTATTCCAGATAAAATGAATTGCGATTCTACTTGAGCGAACCAGAGTCCCGGTTTCTCTGCCCAGAACGGTGGCAATTTGGCAGCGACACGGAAAACCGACTACTCGTTCCCAGTCGACGCCGAGCCTTTGTTTCTCGTCGCGGTGGCCGCCATTTTTCCTTCCTCCGGAATCAAAGTTGTGGGGGGTTGTAGAGCTAGCAGAGCTTGTTGTTGTTCCACTTGATCTTTTAGATCAGCTATCTGCTTCAGAAGATCTTGCTGTTGACGTTCATCCATTCTATCACCTATCCGGTTCACCAATATAGGAATATTTATTATAACTTTTGTACCGCAATATTTACAAGTCACGAACGTCTCAGTTCTCTTCTCTTTTCGCCCTCTGGTTCTTCGCTCCTCGCGCATGCGCACTGACTCGCTCCGGGAACTTCCACTCCGCTTCGGAGCGGGCGGCCACAAAGTCAAGCCGTTGGTGCTTCTTAACATTCGGCAAAGCTAAAAAGATATATTTTATTTTTTTAGGTTTTAAAATATCAAGTTATTTGATTTTGTATGTGCTTAGAAATGTTTAGGAGAAAAATATTGTTATTCCTGAAAACGTCAAATAATTTTCTATTAGTTTTCTCATCTAAACTGCAAACCAACAACCGTGGAAGTAAATAGGTTCTCTTCCTAAACCACGACGAACAAAATATTTATAAGCAAATATGACTACACATTCCAAATCCTAATACGCTTAGAATATCGAAAGTTCCAAAAAATCTGACTGATTTTCTCTTATGATTTACGTTACTAGGTTAAGATTACTGGACACACAGTGGTTTCCCAGAAATAAAGTTTAGGAAAGAGTACTTATATTGTAATGCGCAACCTTAATGTAAAAAATACAAACGCGAAATTTACCTATTTTTATAAATCGCTATTTAAAAGTCATAAAAATTATATAAAAAATTTCTTCACCCCTCCACCTCTCCACGCCACCCACGAATCACAAGTTAGAGTAGTAAAATTACATTGCTATTGCGTATCATCGAAAATACAATAACTAATATTTACTATTTATTTCAGATTACTTGGAGTATGCAACGTGTTTTCGGAAAGTATCCATGGAAAGCTGTGGTCATCATTTCAAGAAAATGGTGGATAGTGCATACAATCCACATTCCCAAGAAATACATATTTGCTGGTAAGTTTCTAGCCTTGGCTAATCTATGATTGAGATTGTTAAGTACATTGACATACATTTAACACACCACGCTTCGCTTCTTAAATAATAAGTTAGGTAGTTTATGCTTTAAACTTCAATACACTGACAAGTATTCGGCCTTTCAAAAGTCTGTATTAGAGAAAATGGATCCACAAGAAGTTATTTTGTCAGTGACTCAAAAAAAAAAAAAAAAAAAAAAAAAAAAAAAAAAAAAAAATACACACATAAGTCATTTGAAAGATTCTGAAATTTAATGAGTAAAGAATAATTTTACTAAGTGAAGTGTGTTGTTATTTTTTTCCCTTGTATTCAATCTTTCAAAGTAATTATTACTTGAATGCAGGGTTGTAGTGCTAAATTTTTTTTCCCACTACGCAAGTTTACCACTACTCAGCTAAAGCTGGGGATTTTTTAAATATGAAATGCAAATTCACAATATTTTACATAACTTATGATATAAAAAAGCTAAATACTCTTAATTTGTGTATTTATTTTCTCACTGATTTATATCACAATACATGCAAAAAGATTTATAAGTTATTATTAATTAGACATTAATAAAAAATGCAAAAAGTATACCGATACTCCTTACCGGCACCAGTACACCCCTGCTTGAATAACATTCATACTTTCCGTTAAAGATATTATTACTTTCTTATTAGTTTTAACATATTTAAGTTATAGAAAGAGGTGAGATTTTTTTATATATATCTCCATTTCCTCATGCAGTGCATATCGACAGTATGAAAAGTGCGTATCTGAGCCTATTCAGAGGTTATGTGGACATCAAGCATTGCACATATTGGACGATTCCATGTCATCCTTAAAATCCAGATGCGAAGCCATTACACATTCGTAAGCATTTTTTTCTTTTCCCGTAAAAAATATATATATTTTTATTCATCAAAAAAAGTTTTTTTTTTTTTTTTTTTTTTTTTTTTTTTTTTTTTAACATTTCATAATCATAAGCAGACAATACAATAAAATATCCCATATCAAATATGAGGTATTTTTACAACACTGAGAGTTGACCATGATTTTTAATGTTTAATAATTTCATAACTCTTGAAAAATGATAAAATATATTTTAAAACTTCTTGGTAATGCACATTTCAACAGTCAGGTATTAAATTTTTTTGTTTAACAGGGTATGTCCTTGATTTTCAAATTATAAATTTAAAAGGATTAAATGTTGATAAAAGATAACTAGAGGGAAAGAAAGGATAATTTTAAAAAAAATGTAAAAAGAGGAAATGATTATTAAGCATTTTTCCTGTTCCTTTCCTTTCCAGGAAAGTAATATCTTATCATTAAAATGAAATCTGGTTCTTAGAACAAGTACTTTGTTAATGTGATTAACATATTTCGGATTTCCAAGTGATTCCCACCAACTCGAAATTCAGCAATGTAAAGTAAGTTCTTAAATTGTTTCAGGATTAATTTTTTTGATGCTGTATAAAAACTTATTTCAGGAACGAGTTGAAACTATGGTTATTGTGAGAGACCTAATATGTCACCTGCTTGCAATATGATACAGAAATGTTTCTTCAAAAATTATCATGGAAGAACCTACTCACACTTTTTGAAAAAATATTGACTTCCCATCGAAGTGTTGCCATGTAGGGATAATAATAGCAAATACTTTCTGTCCTTAACTCGTGGCCTCAATCCTTACTTTTTACATACTTATTTAGCAAGATTATTTTCTCCTTTCCTCAGATTAAAGCCTATGGACAAAATCTGTCCATCAGAAGTAGCTGTTCAAGATACTCAAGAATACCACCAGCCGAGACCTGCATTGCGACACGTCGATCAACCATATAATCCTTTGTCTACATCGGCTAACCTCCTGGATAATCGACCTGTGCTTTACACAACACCTGCTTGGACGCCACGGACAGTGATTTATCCTTTGCCAGTGACCAGACACAGCAGTCGAATATCTCGCAATAATGGAATGAAGACACATGCATCTGTATACCTAATGATCATATCGGTTTTGATGGTGTGCTTTGTCTTCTGAGAATTGCATTTCAGTTTTACAATATATGGTGATTTAGCGATTGGGAATCTGTACCTGTGATAATTTCAGTCATCAGTTGTGGAGCTTTACTAACTGAAGTTTCTACTTTTTTGATTTAGTTGCAAGGATTAAAATGAGATCATATAAAATTTCCTTTAGTTGTTTTCTTTAAACGCGAATATAAAGCACGTTAATAAATCTGAAGGTATACCGACAATTTTAATATATATATATAAATATAAATATAAATATATATATATATAAATATAAATATAAATATATATATATATATATATATATATATATATATATATATATATATATATATATATATATATATATATATATATATATATATATATATATATATATATATATATATATATATATATATATATATATATATATATACATATACTCCTCTATAATATTGTTCTAAGAGCAGAAAAGCGCATATGGTTGAATTTCTCTATTAAAAACTACACAATTCGAAGTTTCATAAATTATTTTTGTACTTATGCTGGGTGAAAACAAACAGTTTTCAGTTTTAAATCTTGATCAAAAGTGTTCTTATAGTTTAAAAGTCTCTAGTACGAGGAACCTAGAAAAGTTTTAAATCATTTAGGTGTAGCCAAAGAAATTTGCATAAAATTGGTCTTTAATTAGCAGACCGTGGAAGTTTATAAAAAAAGTAACCCATAGACCAAAGTTTTTAATGCAAATCTTTAATATGTATTGCTAAATTTTAAGTGCCATCACACTTATTCAAGTGATTTTGAGCTCAGACTAACTTATCATAACGTTTGACCACTACGAAGATAATCAATGATTTCGTACAATAAACTAATTATTTTTTGCCCCAAAGCATGTTGTTAGAATGCATTGTCAACGACAACGAGTCTCTCTTCCAAGTTTCAGAACGATTAGATACGCATAAGTGGGTTAATTAATCTACCAACGCTACAATAGAATAGTGAGTAAAAGCGGCCTTTTAGGGAGAGCCCTCAAAACTTAATAGAAAGTATTCTAATCGACAAAGAAACTTGTCAAATTTCAGATCGATTGAATAACGGATAAATTAGGTTAATTAGCCTTCTGCAGATTTGCATATTACGAAGTTAATATTAAAAATTTAAAAGAAAAAAAATCGATTACTTGAAACACAAATGAGTGGCAGAACATGGCTTTGACAAAGAAAAGAGTAAAAAATTTAAAAAAAAAAAAACTTTACCCTATATGACAAGAGTAAAAAATAAAAAATAAATATGTTACCCCATATTTTTACATTCCATTTTTATTTGACTTAATGGACAATTCCCGCATCTTTTTAAAAACTAGTGAAATTAGTTTATATTTATGAAGAATTTCTTTCTGATTCCAAATATTCAAACAAAAGTTCTTTAAAAAAATTAGTTATTAAATATTAAGAAAAGAAAATGCCCAAAAACCTCGTACGATCGCAGTCCAATCAAAATGCTTCTGTATATCTGTGACGTCAAAACATCCTTCCGTTTCTATGGTTATCGTGAGGTTTCTGCCAAATAGTTGGTGTGTGTTTGGCATCGGTATTTGGTAGACAATTGCCATATCCTATACCGATTGGCACGATTTGCGAGAAACTTGTAAAACTAGTTTCCGCTGCTGCGTTTCAAGCCAAGTTGTTTGAGAAATGGGGACGTCACATTCGCCTCGAGCCGATTGTGTCGTTTTTTCCGCCAAAACTAACAAGCAAACTTCGGTTGCAAAGTAAAAAAAAAAAAAAAAAGCGCAGTGAACATAAATTTTTGTATTTATGGCCTTATCGAAACATTTAGAAGTGAATAAAATAATAAAAATAAATTTAGGAATTGTCCATTAATACCCACTGTAATTTAAATATAATGTAGTCTAAAGCTATAGCACTCACTTCATGTTCCAACGTTATCTTCACGTTTTCACACTTTGGGAGTAATAAATCCTGCTTTTATGGAACGCAAGTGCAAATCTATTCTCAATTCAGTCAATAAAACAGTGTAAATGGGTTGCGGAACTCTTTAAAGTGTTTTTTCTAATTTAATACTCTTGAGAAGAGAAAGATTTGCACTTGCAAGATTTTTTATTAATCAGTACGTTAGTAAAGGAGCTTGATACTTAATGCTTTGTTACATACACAAAGAAGCTTATAAATTTTAATTAGAAATAGAACCATCCCTGAATTCATTGATAATACAAAATGTTGAGCAGCAATATTAGTTAAACATTATATTACATACCTGGAATTATGATGTGCAATTTGGTCAACTGGCAGTCGTCATTAAGGAATTTGTTTTCACACAACAATGCATTTCATTAGAAATTAAACATTTTATTCATTAGATTAAGGTTCTTCCGACATAAACAGAAGAACGGGAAAGCGGGTAAAGATGGATTGAGGAGTAATCTTGTTTGAACAAAAGAATCTACTCGAAGAAAAAGTAGGAAAAAGAATCTGGTTTATAATGACCTCACAACACGAGATTTTATCATACTTCTTTTGTTCACGAGAGCTGATACGTTGATGTTCTTCATTCGAGTTGTTCCTCAAGTGTTACAGTTCTAGTTCAGAGTTGAATAAAACGAAGTTATATCATTTGGCAACTTTAGCTCTATGGGCGCCGCCTAGTAGGCATACGAGGTTTGCACTTCCTGACTTTTTTATATTAAAAAAGTGGTCCGTGCCATAATATCTAATGTTTAAAGTCATTTATTTATTTGGAAATTCTATTATCATGTTTAAAAATATTTGAGCAAAAACTTTATCCAGCCTCAGGACCGAACAAGTATAGGAGCAAAGGGCATATTAACATTCGGGGGGGGGGGGGGGGGGGGCGTCTTACCTTAAAATAAAACTGCTAAATTCATCTATAAGTTCATGATAGTAAAGTAACATAGTTAATCAGCTTTAATGCAAGTGTTAAATACTGCGAAGAGATTATATTTAAAAAATTGTTAGTTATTTTTAAAATGTCAGGTATAATACAAAATCTAAAAATATATAACTTTAAATCAAGATATTAATAGGTAATCATTATAAAAACTGACGTTAATGATGTGAAACTTCAACAGTTTCTTTCGCGCGTTTCTCAAGTTCTGTTCTGACCTTTTGTTTTAACTACAAACGACAGAAATAAGTTTGTGGATGCGATACGGTTTATGTAAAAATGATATGTATCATAAAACATACAAGAAACACGAAATTAGTGCGATTAAATAAAATAGCAGAAGTTTTTATGACATTAACTTTAGTTTAATTACTGAAAGTAGGGCGACCCTGCTAGTGTTTAATCAAAATTTGTACCCTTCTAGTAGCTGATCAAATTTTGAAAAACCGTGCCATAAACATACAGAAATGAGTTTTATACGTGGCACTAAACATATTTTTCTTTGAATGTTGGTGCAACTGTTTTTTGGTCTGCATACTACTGAAAGAGTCATTGAGGAATATTATAAATCGGGAACTCGTGTCTTTGGAGGGATGTAAATAGTAGACATAAAGGGAAGATTATCCACTGGCATCTTGTGTTTTACAAGCAATATTTTTACTTTTTGCTATAGCACGGAAAATTTAGCCTGATCAAGTACCGAGAAAAATACAAATAATACGTTCGCGCAATTTTGTTGTTTTGTTTTAGGCAGATATCATTTTTCCTTGTGATAAAGAACATTCATTACGAATTGTAGTAAATAAGCATAATTCTAAACTTAACCTATTATTTCTAAAACTTAAAGTAGAGAAGATATAGTACAAATTCAAACCAGAACTTACTTTATTTTATCAACAAGTGGTGGTGTAACCATAGATAATTTTTTTTTTTTAAGTAACAAAAAATTGATTAAAAAAATGCATTAATTAGTAATTTTTTCTTTAACTTCTTTGAATTTGTTTAGCTTTATAAAATATTTGGACCGGCCTGGGAAAGTGTCCCGAATTCCCTGCAGTAAATAAGTCTCTACTTCACCCTTGGCCAATAATCCTGTCTACTCTAAGTTAAACTACCTAAGGGGCGAAAAAAGATTATTAAAGTGAAAAACCTACGAGTTAAAACTTATGAAATTAAAATATATACCATATTAAATTATCAGCATGACATCTGCAAAAAATTAATATTTTTTATTGGACAGTATTAACGGATGCGGTTTATAAACAAAGATGTTTAAGCAATATTTTAAAAGATTTATGATGTCTTGAGTAAAATGCGTTTACACTCTTTCCTAATTATATTGATCAGTGGCGGAGTTTGGTTGATTGCGTGAGTCAGCCTCCTCATTCACAGTCCTCAATCGCAGCGTTTGTGATGAACGATTTTCCAAAGACAGCTTAGCAGAAGATATGGAAAAGCTGGGGAGCGAGGGAAGGTAATTAAAAGTGGAGAACAAAATCTTTTCCGATTGATTTTCAGCGAAAGGAGTTTTAAGTTATCTTTGATCGGCATCTATAAGAGTTTTCCAAGTTTAATCTAGTACAATGCCACTTATTTTGCATCTTGTTAAAACCAAAAATAATAATTTATGTGGAAAGTATGTCTAAAAAGTTACTAAAAATTCAATCAAGAGAGAATTCAGGTAGTGGCTGTTCTGTTATTATATTTATGAAGCAGTTAATTTTTCAATTTTGTTTCATTTTTGGTAATTGTAAATTGAGTATGGAATTTCTAACTATCGAAGTTAAAAAATTATAAATATTCTGTAATTCCCTAGGGGAGATCCAAAATGCATATGCGGATTAATGTTCTCATGTGTATTATAGGTAATCTTCCAGCAATTTTAGGTATTATATAAAATCTGGGTAAATACAAGAAATTTCGTCCCGCTAGTTCTAAATAATATTCTTGTTAATTTTAACACAAGAATTATTTTTATTTTAGCACAGAATATCGCAAAGCAACAATCTTTAACATCAAGGTACACTTTTTTAGAAAAGGAATGGTAATGTATTGTAACCCTCTAAGGTTCATGAATTGCACGAGCCCATGTACAACTAGCACTCTTCGCAAATCGGACTTAACCTACAAAAACAAAAATTGTTGAGCAATTTTTTAAACAAAGCTTTTCTTTCGGCATATAATGTCTGTCCCAATGATCAATTTGCAAACTGAATGTTTCTAAGCTTTGTACTAAAAAAGCACTTTTTAAACAAGTATTAGAGGAGCTGCTAGTGGAAGCCCGTGATCGAAAATGATAGTCCAGTAGGAAACATACGATCCCCCCCACCCCCTACCACACACTTTTCACAATCATTCATGAATGCAAAGTCTTTTATCTTAATAATCTTTAATACTCAATTCTTGTTTCTCAATACTAATTTCTTGCTGTACTTCATGAGCTGCCACGGAGAGCTACTACAGTCGAAACACATTTTTTACCCTTCGGGGTTGAGAAAATCTAAAACAATATACATTTATGGGCATAGGAGTTAATAGCATACGTTAAAAAAATAGCCATTTAATGTTTAGAGGGGCTTTCTTTATTTTTCCAATTTAAAGCAGCTTTATTTATAAATAGTAAATCGAAAAATACAACAATCGAGGAACGTTTTATTTGTACACTGCTTTTAAACAACAAAAGTAACGGAATGTAATATAAGCATGAAGACATAACATCCAATCTAAGTGTATATATATTTAGATAGAAAATGTTTAACTTGCAAACTACTACACAAAATGATGTTTTATAATAAACATGATATAAATAATACATCTCTTTGTAAGTACATCAAATCTTTGGAATTCTATGATTCAAAAGTACTCCTATCTTTCATTTTGTTTGAGATACAATTGATTTTAGGTAAGAGGATCAAGTGAAAGTTTAGAAGAGGAAAAAATAACTACATCTATCTAGTTAGGATTTTATTTAAAAAGAAAGCGAATCATCACCTGAAGTACTTCCCAAAACAAGAATCACAAAAATACTTGAAACTAAATGCACAACTTTTTAAAATTAACTAAATTCTAAAATAATTTACAAAAGTAAATTTCAATGCTCTATTAGCAATTCTATGCATTATTGCCATTTTCACATAGAACAATTGCACATAATTAAAAAAAATTACATGTAAGTACACATAGTATGAAAAATATGTTTTAAAATCAGTATACAAATTCAAACTTGACATATTTAAAAATGAAGTTATAATTTCATGATTTGTTTCAATTTAAATGTTAATTTAATATTGTTTATCAACAGAGTTTTAATAATTTAAAATGACTAATTAGATATTAAAATACATATTAACAAAAATAATGAAAATTTTCAACTAATATACTAACGATGGATGAAAGAGATGCAAATTGGGAAACATGTCTTTTGTGGGAGAATTCTAATTATTGCTAAGATACTGTGTTAACTAGACAAGATTTGCTCAAAAGCTGCAGCTACTACTTAATAATGGGAATAGAATTTATAAAAAAAAAAAAAAAAAAAAAAAAAATCCTTACAAGCCAAGAAAGTATTGGAAAAGGTACTAAATTACTGAAAAAAAGACAAATATATAAAAAAAAAATTTATATATATATATATTTGTAAAGGGATAGAATTTGAATTTTGAAAGATATTCAATGTTTATTAAACATATTTTATCTGATACTTAAATACGAATTAAATGCTAACTTACTTTTTTTTTTAATTTGAAATGCTTTAAATATATATATAAAAAAAAAAAAATACTAATTTTATTTTGAAGACATTTTATAACTGTAATAGTTCAATTAAAAATAAATATAAAATTAAAACTTGACAATCAAAATAACCCTTTGAGCTTCAAGACTTTTTCCAACATTGATTCTTCATTGTGGCAATAAATATGCATTTTCCAGGTACCATTTGAGTCATTGTTAAAGATAAGGTGATCTGAAGATTCAGCATTGAAGAACAAAGGGTTATGTAGTGTAAGTATAACAATTTTTAGAAACAAATCAATCAATGGACTTTACATTGAAGTATCATAGATATTAAGGATTTTAAAAGGATCAAATGCTTTTCCAAAACCACAACAGCATAACAAACTGTTATAGACATACAAAATCACTTCACATCCAGCGAGTAATATGTGTGTAACTCCTCTTGCATTTATATATGTATTAAAATATACAAAATTAATTTCTCTTTTTTGGCACATCTGACACAATAGATGCAAGTATATATGGAATTTCTACATGGCTTTAAAATCATATTTTTAAAAATATGCATATTTTATTAAAATTAAAACGACAATTTTCAAACCCCTATATTAATGTTAAAACATTGACCAAATAAGGCACTAAAAAAAAGGGCATTATTTAACTTTTAGATAACTACTTATAATATATTTTTTAAATTCAAATATAAATTTAGATAAATTAGGTTATATACCAAGAGTCATAAAAAAATTCAATATTTTTTTGCATTATACTTAAAATATTAAGATTTTTAAAGTGTATCTTGATACGAAAGAGATATGGGTATTTTGATATAGAAACTTTCATTTGTACTTCTGACAATTTTTGTCGCTTTTTTTTTATTATTATTATTATTATTTTTAATACAGTACTCTTATTAGTGAGAAATTTCCATTAAGGTTTGACTTAGCTCCAATGCCTTTTTAGTTTCAGGCACAAAATGCAATATTATTTAAAAATTTATTGCATAAATACCCATTTCTAAGTAAACTTGAATACATTATAACTGATATAAATAATAGAACCTTTATGTACACACACATTAAGAAGTTGAAAGCATTTGAATGACAGAATATGGTATTGCGAACTAAATAACAATGCATTTCTTTCAAGCAAAATGCATTCCAAACACAATATTTTCAGCAAAAAATACCTTTCAAATCTAATCCCATTGTATATGATATCTAACAATTACATTAAACCACAACAAATAACATAAATAAAATTTTTAACAATAAACTAATATAACATTAAATTTAAAAAATACATTCCAAACATTTCCATCACAAACTTACAAAAGACCGAATGTGCACTTATTTTGTATTAGACACACTAACACATAGGAGTGACACAAAAGATAGTCAAGACACATGTAACTAAATGTGGAATCAAATATACACTATTACAGTATTGTTAAAACATCTGGATAAAAAATTGAGCGCTGTATAATTGCCATCATATTTTCAGTTTTGTGGCATCTGAAGGACAAATTGTGTATCAAAATAACATCAGCATTGCATCAGATATCAATGCAAAACTCTTGATATTCAACTACAAGAGTAACTTATTACACGATATGCATAACTGCTTATTTTGCACTATTAGCAAGTAGAGGATTATAAGGTTTATACAATATTCCAAACTTCCACAGTAATCCATAGCCTTAATTGAATAGCATTTTGTATCATTCTGTGTTTTGGTGAAAAATTTGGATACAATATAAAAACAGTTAGAAATTATTGCATGAAAAAGGGGTTTTCACGATAAACTACATTAAATATAAACCTCTAAAAATGATTGATAATCAAAAATAGATGACTTGGAAAACAATAGCTACTTGTTATTAACAAATTATTATTTGTTTAAAATATAATAAAAAGAAAAAAAATTTAAGTTGAACAATATAGATCAATTAATGGATGATATACATAAATTTTACTGCAAGCATTTTTATTTACTTTACTGCAAATTTTAACTCCAAAATTTCTTGGTTTAAAAAGTCATAAATGTTTTCTCTTTTAACACCAATTTATTTCAATAATTGTCACCCTTGTGCAATGTGGTGTTAATCAGATTCATAGTACAAAAGAATAATGACAGTGGAACCCTATTAAGGAATATAAAATTTTCATCAGAAATTTTAACCATTATCGACCCTCTTACAAACAGGTAATTAACATATTTCTGTCCAGTACATTCTGGTGTTTAAATTTTAAAGCATTAAGTGACGGCACCACACATAACCTGACAAGTTTAAAAACAATTATCTTTCAATTACAATACTTAACAATCAGAGAGAAAATCAATATTCAATTAAAATTGTTTAAGGACACTAAAGCCAATTTTTGTCAGTATAAACCTGTATGTCAAAGAAACTGAAAAATTTATCTCATAATAACACATTTTAAAAATAATAAATTAGAATACAGCTTTCTCAAAATAACACACATACATATATATATATATATATATATATATATATATATATATATATATATATATATATATATATATACCTACAAATGGATAAATAGTATAACTAGTAGTTTATGAAAACTTGCTCTCAACACATATTCACTTTTTATACAGAAAAAGAAAAAAAAAAAAAAAAAAACCTTATATAATTTACAATAAAAAAATATTTAAAAAAATGATTATTTAATTAATGTCTTAAAACCCCAGATTTCAAATGTGAAAAACCAGTTAAAAAACAAATTTGTAAATCACAAAATAACTTTTAATAAAATTTTAGGGCTTAAATAATTCTCTTTAAATTGAGTATTTTTTCTAATTGAAACCTGATAAAATCTGTTTTTTAAAGGAAAATATTTTTATTTGGAAATGAAGTGGAATCAATATCATCAATATGAATGAAATTGATCTTGAAATACCAATGAATAGATTTCAAGATCAATTTCATTCAAAATCACCGGTTGGGTATATGTAACATATCTATTGCATATTTCTAAAGACTAAAGCACAAACACTTTAAAAATAAAAAGCCAAAATAAATGGAACCAACAGCAAGGAAACTTAAATGAAAGAAATGAGTATAAGAGAATCCTTTCCAATAAGTGAGGATGGCAAATGGCACTTGAACACACTTTACATCACAGATATAATATACATCAAAAACATTTGTGCAGCATTTCAAACAATAAAACAAAATAGACACTTTCTGCTCGATTTTTACAAACAGTGAATGGCATTCGAATTTATGTATAGATATTCATACAGTTTTAAGCAGTCATGTTAAAAATGTAAACACTTGTTAGGGAAACTAAAAGTGTAATATGTTCCCGATCAGATATAAACTGTTATCCAATTCACAAACACAATAAACACCATTTGTAGGCTATACAAATATTCAGAAACAGCAGTATTTATAAAACAGTTTTACAGACATTTACAAAACAAAATACTGCATACCATTTAATGAAAAAAAATTACAATCTTTATAAATGTAGTAGAAATAAAGCAGTAAACTCTACCATTTTAGGGTGTGTAAAGAAAAATAGAGAGCTAAAACTAGAGAAATAAGATCTCATTACACACTGAATATAAAAAAATATATATTAGAAATCAATTTTCGGTTACTTTGCTTAGGAAGTGAAATCTCTGCTACCGAGTTTCTTAGACAGATCAGTGTGGAATAAAAATCTATTTTCCTCTCTGGTTTACCATGATAGTATGAGTATGACTAAATATTTTTAAAAATATACACTAAATTTATACATTAATAATTAAATCGTTAATAATAATTTATAAGTTAAAATTTAAACTTTGCAAGAAAATTAGCATTTAAAAAAAATTTAGTAACTTAATATAACTTAGTCATGAAAAGACCAAATTTTCTAAGTGAAAGTGTCAAACCAATTAAGTCCAAAAAACTAAATAGCAGAGATTCACCTCATTCCAGTACTTTATACCGATTTGATTTCTAGTTTTTATGTTTTAGGACACTTTTCACTTAGTAAATTAAATGGAAACCAACCCAAATGGAAACTCTCAGAAGTAAATGAGAACGCAAAAAAAGGTAAATGCCAAAGCATTTTACAATAACTTAAAAGCAGACGCAAATCTTATCTTTAAGTCCTTAATTTCATTTGGAAAGTTATAATAAACAAATTTCAAAAATAACAAAACAGTTCATTTTCCTATCTTATAAATAAAGATTATACAGAAATTTTATGTAACAGAAAAATATATAATTGCGGCACTCATGTGCATTGTACAGTTGTAAATTACACTCTACTATGTGTTTGAACATTCAAAGATCATTATGTCGCATGTATTATGCTCAAATTGCAAAAGAATAGAGAAGTTATAATGCAAGTCGTTTAGCTGATATCATGACTAAAATAATAGTTGAGCAGAATAAAAATAAAGCAATTTGTTTAAGGCTAGCATATAAAATTGCAGATGATGTGTTTTTACATTTAAGAAATAAATTTACATTAATAAAAAAATAAAAAATAAATTAATGAGCAGTTTCGATTTAGATAGTTCAACATTAGATTTGATAGTTGATTACTTCATACAAAAAGCGAGAAGTAATCTTAATTTGACACCTTAACTATTCATTTTTAGAAATTAACATCTTATTGTAAAAAAATTACATTTAAATAATGATCTATTAAAAATATGTTGCGCAACCATTTTATAAAATATTATAAACAGAATTAGAACAGAAATATAACTGATCAACAGATAATGGCCTTCATAGCTAGGAAGATACGTTTATAGCTATGAATACAAAAAATTTGACTTCATCTTAGGTGTTAATTACTGTTAGGTTTCTTAATTAAATTCAATGTTTGGGCATTTTTTTAGCTTTTAATGTGCACATGATAATAAATTGAACACAAATAATAACTAGGTACGTTTCTGTTATCGGCTGATTGAGACAACATCTCGAATTGAAACTATCATAAAAAATATAAAAATTAAAGTACAAGTAACTAGTGCTGACTAACAAGTTCAAATGGGTTTAGAATTTGGGAGTTTTTCTTTCTAGGTTTATCTACTATTAGATATAGTTTTGAAATAATTTAGTCAGAATATTATGCACCAATTTTTTTAAGACATATCATTCAACATTCCTACACTAGACTACAACATTTCCACAACTCAGTTTAAAACAACAATATGCTGTGGCCATGACTTACTGAAATGCTTACAGCATTTAATCATAAGAGCATTAAAAACAATTAAAGAGGAATAAAAGTATGCATAATCAAAACAGTATAATAAAAGTGTACCTAATACACTTAAAAGCTCATACTTTCCAAATGAAATAACCTTAAAATAGATATTTTTTATCTAATCATACTCACAAAACATACCTAAAGCAACCAAAATAAACTGTGTTACATATTTGACAGCCCACAAATGTTGATTATCTACCCATTTACAATTGGCAATTAACACTAGCTTTGCGATACTTCATATTTACATCAATAGAAGGGAGGAATATATTTTCTTGTTGCCTTCATAGCACTGTGTGTTTCCCAATATATATATATATCTTAAATTACAATGTAAATTACATCAAGGGCATGCAGTTTGAAGCAAAAATGTCTGCAAAGAACTGCAGCAGGCTCCTTCACTCCAATCGTTATCTCCATGCAGCAGTTTCTGCCATCTACAAATGCTGCTTTTTAGTTTGTAGTAGTGCTGCTGGATGTTTTGTTGGCCTGTCCGGCCGTGGAGTTGAGAGCCTGGCTGGATGAACCCAGGAGGCTTGTGCTGCTGTCCATTGAGCTCCCTGTGCTGGACATGGCTAGTTTGCGCATCTGGCGGATGACAGCCGTAGCATTGTAAGCTTGCTGAAAATGTATTCAGATTCATACATGAATAATTACTCAGAATGTCACATTAGTTGAAAACTGATATAAACTTAGGAAAATGAAGGTGAAAAAAAATGTAAGAAAAAAAATATTACCCTCCATTTTGTCTTGGCAAAATTCTTCTTCAACTGTTCACTCACACTAGCTTGAATATTCTTGTCACTAGCTGTGTTTCCACTAATCCTATGTATGAGTAAGATTTATGAGAGTTTTGCAGAATATCAATTGATGCAAAAAATTAAAAAGAAAACATATTTACCATGGGTGTGCTAATGCTTGTTTACAAGTATATCGCTTATCCATATCTACACATATTAGATGTCTAATGAAATCTTTTGCTAGAAATTCAATTTAAATCAGTTAGGCTATCCAAGCAAAAAAATTATCAAAGTCAAAAGTTATAAAAAGTTTACTAATGATTACATTTAATTATATTAAGTTTATGAAAGATTATATATTCAATGCAATTAAAATGAAGTAATCCATAAAAGTAAATAATTATACAAAGTTATAGTAAAAGAATAATTATAAATGCATACCAGAATCGGAAATTTCATCCCAATAGGGAGAGTCAAATTCAAATTCTCCTTTTAATATTTGTGCAAATAAGTTAGCATCATTTTCGTCATAAAATGGAGGGTATCCACAGAGTCTAAAATAAATTGTGAGTATTTTTAAGTACTAGTAAAAGCAACCAAAGAACCAAACAAATATTTTATATTTACTTTGACAGGGTTCATACTTAATTTTAAAAAAAATAAAAATTCCCTGAGTTTTCAAGAGCCATGTTCTCCATCACAAAGTAAATTATTTTTAGCCACATAAATATAGTCAAACCTTGATAACACAAATTCTTCAGATAACTTGCAAAAAGTCGTTTTAAGAATAACTTTCTGCAAGTCTGTGTTATCAAATAATTCTGTAACTTCAATTCCTCGAGTAAAGGTTAAACAAAGAGCACAGAAGAGTAGGATTTTTTTCCAGAGAAACAATGAATTTTTCCAGGTTTTAATGGAAAATTTTCTTTTTTCCCTGAGATTTTAAGGCTGATTTAATTTCCCTGAGTTTTCCAGGTTTTCTCAGTGGCGTATAAACTCTGTTTGAATAAAAATGAAAAGTATTAAGTTTTTTTAATTATTTATAATATTTCAAACAAATTAAACCTTCATAAGAATATTTAATACATTTATAATTCAATAAAAACATTAAATAAAATATTATCTACTAAATTGACAAACAGGTGATTTTAATTGAACTAAATTTTCTAAGTTACATTCAAAGTACCAGGTTATTGGTCCAAAAAGCTGATATTAGTATTTCTGTTGAACTGTACCATGTCTGTAACAATGTACTTACTGAAACCTGTAAGTGTATTATGTATACTGCTTATACAAAACTTAATTTGAAAAAATTGCATTTATATAATACATTTTATTAAAAATAAATTAGAAATATTTGTTTAATTTAATTTTTCAGATTTGCTGAATGATTAAGGTTGATATTAATCAATATATTTGCTGAATATTTAGAATCATTAAATAAATAAAGAGCAGAATTTTTTATTTTTTTTCCCTTTGGAGGTCTCGTTTTCTTTTTTTAAAAGGTTAATTCAACATACATGATAATTAACTCATAACAACTTCTAAATAAATAAGTAATGAATATAACAATATGAATTAAAGTGTGTTATTTAAAAACTTGTTCAGTTCATTAAGTTAGGCAAATATTGGTTAAAAACTTACAAAATATATGCAATAACTCCAATAGACCATACATCCACAGCTTTTCCATATGGTTTTTGTGCAAGCACTTCTGGAGCTATAAGAAATTTTTTTTTAAAAACTAAAGTAGATCTACAACCCAAATATTTCATGTAAATGGACTATCTTAAAATCAGAACTGCAAACTTTTCAATTCTCAAGTACAATTTTTGAGGGACACAATTTATCTTTTACACCATATTAGAAAATAGAAGAAAAAATCATTTTTAATATTATCTAGGATCAAACTTAAGTTAACAATACAAAAGTTAATTAAAATGTTTTCTATAAAAACAAAATGGTATCAATGATTAAAAATTTTTTAAAAATTCTAAATTTAAAAACTTTCAGAAAAAATACCACAAACAACTGTATGTTTACATTCTGGAGTGATATTTATGAAATAATCACTGCTCATAACTTTCAGTGTGAAATCGAAATTATTATGCAATCCTTAGTACTAAGAAACCCAAGTACAAAAAGGGTTTTATAAAATTAACGTAATAGCTGTAGACTTTAAGACATAAGCTTTACTTTGTAATTGAGAAGCAAGTGGTAAAAAGACAAAAACTTTTTCATAATATGACAAAATTATTTAAACTCAAAACCACCCATACCTGATTTAACCCAAGAAGGGAAGCAGACTAAAAACCCTACTCAGAATTCACAATAAAATCAAATTTGCCCAGTACATAAGTGGTAAAAGAATTAGTTTTTACATAAATCCGACAGCATTAAGGGAAACTCCATTATGTTTTCCATGTGCAATTACAGTAGTACTTCGATATCTCGAACTTCGATATCTCGAACTTCGATATCTCGAACTTCGATATCGCGAAAAACTTGTTATGTCGAAAAATAATTTTTTCCCTTGATATTGCATATTCATCTAATGTTAATTTCAATTCTTATGTCGAAGAGTTTTCACTCAAAACCTTGTTGTGTCGAAATATTTTCGAAGTAAGAAATGAAGTTTTCCAGAAAAATCGCCATTCAGTTATGTAGAAGCAAATATTATAATCATTTATCAGAATCAGAACACATAATTCTTTTTCAAATAAAATACGCTCATTTGAGAAACAGATGTCCTTCACGATGCATCATGCAAAGCAAAACACTGTTGGAGTTATTTTTTGGCAGAAAACCAACTGCGTTGTATCTAAAAATTTTAAATTCAAAAAGCTTTCGTTCTCAACAAACGCCACAAGTCAAAATTCGAACCAAGATCACAAGAACTCATTTTTATTGGTTATTCCGATGAAGCAAAAGCCTATAATAAAAGAACACACAAAATCGGCTGTTCTGCCATTCTTAAGAACAAAAAGAATACAATTACGAGATATAGTGATCACGAACAGAGGGGCGTAAACAGGGGGAGAGAGGGTCCTACAATGAAATGAGAACGAGCAATAGACAACATTCATATGCTTGTCCATATGCGTGGAAAACGTGGAAAAGGATGACTTCGCCGCTATTTTTAAAATAGAAAAATTGGTTGAAGAACAATTTCAAAAGAGATGTAGCCAGGCCACGATGCTGGACTTTTTTAAGTAACTAGTAGTGAATAAATTCATCCTTGTACATTTTATTTAATATGTACATTACTATCGTGTAAGTACTAATCTTTTCAATTTCATGTACTAATTTATTATTTTCGACTAAAAATTAAAATTGCTGTATTTAGACTTTTTCAACTATAATTACATATTTATACTTATTCTCATCTACCATGACTAATTTTTAGACAATTATTCAGTATATTAAATTTTTAACTGAATTGTTAAGTTTTGGTTACAACCTTGTTATCTCAAAAACTCGCTATCTCAAATTTTTTTTAGTGTCCCTTCGACTTTGAGATATCGAGGTAATACTGTATAACACTGCACCGTCTCTGTTTGTCCATGAGCAATAATGGTTAAAAAAATATCGGCACCTAGACGTAGGGGTACACTTTCTGCTGTCATCAGACATGGTATAGCTCCAAAGCAAAAAAAACAACAAAAAACCACAGAAATTCCTGTAAAAGCAATGAAAATCGGCAAAAACTCCAAAATTTCAACAAGTCAAACAACTTTAACCAATTATACCATATTGACAAACAAGCCAAATATAATTAAACCTAGTTTTCTGAATTTTTAAGCTACATTTTAAGTACTAAAAATCTTTAAATTTAAATTTTTATTCATATTGTTAAGCTTGTTCAATAAAATAAAAAGCAACAAGCAATTTTACATAGACAATTGCAGTTAAATTAACAACTTTAAACACATCTTATTTAGAAAAATTACAATTGGGACTAATTTTCAGAATATTTTTATATAATTTTTATACAAAATGATATAAAAGTTTTAGTAATTCTGCATAGATTCATATCAGACGGCCAAATCAATCTTTAAATAGGCACTAATCACGGATATAGCGGCTATCGCATTAACGGAAATCTAGGCAAATGGCTACAAAACGGTGTTGAAAATTTCGGTAATAACTGGTATTGCATTAGAGTAAACTTCGGCGAAAATGACCGTCACTTACACGAAAGCAATAGCGCTTACAATACCGGCAGCAAAAATCTGGGTATTGGCAGAATTGAACATCACAACAACTTGCGTATCGGCGATAGCATCCACAATATCAGCACAAATTTCGGTAATATCGATATTTTTTGGTAATACTAGTACAAATTTCGGTAATATCGAATGTTTTGTTATCAAACTGTGGCATTCGGCGCAAATTACTCTCACACCAACAGAAATATCAAAGTTAGAACCTATTATACCGGAGCAACTCTCAACAATAACACTATTGTAACGGCGTAACACTCGACAAAAATTACCATCACATAATCTCAGTGATAGCGCAATTCATCACAGTAATATCAAGATTCTTCCAGTAACATCGGTGCAAACCTCAGATTTTACAACAGTGTAGCACACTCAGCGAAAATGCCCATCACATAAACGTATATATCAGCGGTAGCGCCAAATATTCCAGAATAATTCTCAGCAATAACACTGTTATATCGGCGTAATACTCAACACCAATAGGTCACCACAACAACCCAAGTCCCAGCGATAACGCACGTCAAACCACTAATCTCGGCAGTAGCGGACATTACATCAGCGTAACGATTAGCGAAAACGAGCATCACATACCAACCTAAATAAACGATAGTTCTGTGGATGTCAGACTTGAAAGCAAGTGCATTATTAGTATACGTTAATCGCGTGAAATCATAACAAAGGAATTTACATTTTGAGCAGAGAAAAAATTGACACAAAAGGATCAAATTTCGCAGCAGTTGGAAAAGTAAAAAATGGGATTTTAAGCGCCCAACCTGATTTAAAAAAAAAATACATTTCAGTAGAATTTTGAATTTGGAGCAGGAATATGGAAGGAATGCGATGCGACTTCTGAGCAATAGGTTTCCTGATCGTGCGGAAATGAAGCTGCTTTGCAGTTCAGCCTTAGAAAAAAAAGGTATTTTTCTGTGGGATAGAAAAAGCGGGAAAAAACAGATTTTTTTCAGGAATTAGAAAAGGGTTGGCAGGAAAAAAAAAACACATAACAGGAAAAACTCATCCCTGTGATATCTTGTTTTTATTTATTTTTTTATCAAAACTGATGAACAATGAATGATGTTTTTCTTTTGATTTAGCCAAGAAATTTTATTAGTTAATTTTTTTATCTACGTATAATTAAAAAAATATATTTACTTTCTGAAAACAAAAGTACGAGTACGTAGTAAAAGGTACATAATACATTTATGATTAAAAAATAAAGTATAAATTGCCATTTCTTTTAAATCAACCTACGCTAAAAATAATTAAGCATGCCATACGCTGCCCTCAAAAGTTTTTTTCTGCGGCTCGATGGTTATACAAAATAATTTTTCTAACAAAATTGTGATTAATAATTAATCATTTGTCTAAGGAGGTGTGCGTTTATTATGCAGAAATAAGAAGTCCTGTTAGTGTTTCCTAGTGCATATATTGCCATTAATTTATAAATATTTTCCCAAATATATTCACTAGATACCAGCCTATATGTAAAAAAATTTTATATTATAAAACTATAACTACATCCTGATCAATGCTACAAATCTAGGTTTTCTCTCATTCAAGACACAATCATAGTACAGGGCAGTTCACCCTTAAAATAACACTTGGAAAGCGCCAGGTTGCTTGTCAAGATTTTAGATACAGTTGATTAATTTCTGTTCATTAATAAATTCTGGAAAGCAAGTGGTGAGAGAAAACTGAAGCAGCTTGCATAAGACACTAACATGTGCTTTAAATATAACATTAAACGGTAACTAGAACTTGTCTTTTTAAATGAACTATTTAACT
Source organism: Linyphia triangularis (assembly GCA_963978545.1). NCBI lineage: Eukaryota > Metazoa > Arthropoda > Arachnida > Araneae > Linyphiidae > Linyphia > Linyphia triangularis. The sequence continues at coordinate 50,560,533 of OZ021725.1, forward strand.
TGAACTATTTAAATGATTAATTTCTTACTATTGCGCATACTTTTGATCCTAAGTTACTTTATAGTGTGAATGTGTTTATAATTTTTTTAAACATCTTATCGCTCAATAGATTGCGCAATCGGATATATTGAGCTTTTTGCTTGCCTTCTGAAAAGCATGATATATCGAGGGACTACTGTACTGCATAGGATGTTCAAATATTTGCCATCTTCACTATAATCAAAATCAAGAGAAGGAAAAAAACAACTTAGAATTTAAAATTTTGTAAAGAACAGTAAAAAATTGAAGAGAGAAAAACTCATTTCTGTAACAATCAATACCTTGAAACAGAAAAATTTATGGAAATAAAATATGATGATAGTTACACAAAAAAACTAATGAACTATTATTAAAACTGGCAAAATTTATGGGAATTTTTTTTTACATTTCATATCTAAACAATAAAAATTGACAAAAATGTTATATGTTATAAAAACTAGTCAATAGTAGAAAATATTTTCAGCAAAACGTAAAGATTAAACAGAATAAAAAAAAAATCCTTCTTGCAAGTGCACCAAAATACTGAAAAAAAAAATAATAATTAATATGCTAATTTACCTCAATTTTTGAATTTAATTACAAGATCAAGCTACCAGATAAACTAATAAATTAACTTGCTAGAATAAGTTTGAAACCTTAATTATACTATCAGATAAGAAATATGCAATTACAATTTATTTTATTTCATCTATGTACATAGTTCGTACACTCAGAGGAGAAACAAATTCAAGGACTTTTTTAGCACTTTACAAGGACGCGCTACCAACACAAATACATTAAAAAAATTCCAAATTTTTTTATTGGCAAACTGTGCATGTTTAAATCGAGTAAATATAAAAAAAATAAAAAATAAGAAGTTTGTTTAGGTTTCAAGGAAAGAAAATTTTAAGGTTACAATTGGGGGAAAAAAAACTTCCAATATATCAGAAGCAGCATTATGTCCCATAAAAACAAAAGTAAAGTAGCTAGTACTCACTTAGTAATTACGCCACTATGGGATGTGAACATCCATTTGATTGTCTTGTTTCATCATATAGAGACTTTTGTCAAATAATAATACAAAAGTCTTATTGATTAAACTGTCTTCCAATCTACTCTGAAGGCTTGATTACAAATACTGTATAATATGCAGTTTGTTTCTTCATATGAAAATTTAGAATTTAGATGTAATCACTATCGGCAAACATGCAGTTAAATAATTTATCAATGTTTTCATTTAATTCATAAGAGCCATGATTTTTTTTTCTATGTCCATAGTATTTCAGTATCTAAAACTTTGTTTACAATTACATGCGCCTCCTTCGTCACTTAGTTGACCAAAATTTTTTAATTCTATATTTTTAGAAAATAAAATGGAATTCAAGAACTTTAAACGTATTTTTAGAAAATAAAATGGAATTCAAGAACTTTAAACATATTTTTACAAAATTCAAGCACTTGAAAATGAAAGATTTTTTTTCAAACACTTTTCAAGGTTTTTTAAAAACGTACGAACTATAATGTAACAACTTACTAACCTACATATCCTGGTGTTCCACAAGCAGTGGCCATTATTCCTGAATCTTCCATTTTGGAGAGCCCGAAATCACTAATCATGATCTTGGAGTCTTCATCTGGACTATAATACAATAAGTTTTCTGGCTGTAAAATGAGGTAGTGAAAGAATTAAAAATTGGACAAAATGACAACGCACATCAAATTTTTTTCTACACTGTAATTAGTCTCAACGGGTTTACTTGTGTTTACCAACTAGTGAGTGTTATACTATAATCCAACTCTGGCTATTTAACCTAATTGAGGGTACGTCGATTCTGACTTCTTTCTACTCTCAGCAACTAGTCTGAACCAATTACTCATGTTTACCCTTAGTCCAACTTATGACAGATGGGCAATATCGAGATCATATAAACTTTCATAAATAAAGAGTTTCAATAGAGAACTTTAAAGGACTATAAAAGTAATTTTCAAAACCTAAAATAACATTTCATAAACATAACAATCAGCAATATCTAATAAAATTGATGATTACGAACAGTTTTTAGAAGCAAATTCGTTAAACAAACCTTAAATGATTATACTAGAACTTAGCCAGCCTCTATAATAATAAATACAATGTTATACATAGGAACTAGGAAGCTCTGGTCCCTGCTTGCTAATGCTCAATTCAAGGAAATGCTTCAAGATTGCTTTGCTTCCCAACGAGCACACAACAGTTCAAACCTATAATGTGTTCTAGTCTAAATACTATATACAGTTTGAATGCAATTTTTAATGTGGATAAGTAACTGATCAACAAATCTTAAAGCTAATCTTGTGGGCTAGAAAAAATGCAATACAGACAAACATCAATATCAGGGTCCACAGAAAAATATGCGAGAAACATAACTTCCTTTAGCATCAGGAAAATATGTAAGAAGTATAATTTCATAGAGTATCCTTTCAATTCTTGCTTAATAAAGAGTTTCATAACAAGAAAAAACAGTGTTGATGTTTCAGCTCCAAACAAAGTAATAAAAATGTGCAGCTGTATTAGATGAAAATTTTTGAGCTACAATAGTCAGTGTCATGTCAAAAACCATATTTTAGTGAAGGCCTTCATATTCAATAAATTACAAGCATTTACTTCTTTAGATAAAACTTATGTTTTTTGGACTTAATTTGCAATACCAATGAACATGATAATCCTCTTCCTTTTTAGGAATTCAAATATTAAAGGCGTATCTAGTTTTATGGGCAAATATTTTAACAAACACTAAAAATCACTATAAAATGCCAGAATAACATAAGAATAATGAATGACACAGTCAGTAGTTTAATTAAGACAAAATTGGCAAGAACATAAATCCTGGAGTTGAATATTAAACAAATGACATTCAATCTCCCAGTAAGAACAATAATTAGTTAAAATCAATAGATTTAAAATAAATTGTTAATCATACCTAAAAAGTCATTTAGGTCTGAAAAGTGTAAACAATACATTGTTGCCACAGATTATCGAATATCATTGCTGTACTAAAGGTCAATTTAATAATGCAATAATGAAACAGATTGAAACTTGATAATAATTTTTTTTTACATATTTGGTAAGTTTTGGGCACATCTGCTGTTCAATCTCCTTCAAATGACACATCAATCATAAAAATCGGTTCAGTAGTTTGAAATCAGGAAGTCTTAACCATTCTGCTCGAAAGAATATATATATATATATTGTAGTGAGAAGGCAAGCATATTGGCGCCAGAACGGAATACTAAATATGGGATATGAATAACAAGAATGCTGACTGCAAAGATCTCACACATTAATTTGACAAAGGGCAGTTATCATAAATAAGTTGTTGAATGAATTGGTTAAAGAGGGTTTCGTGCTTTGGAAAGAGGAATTAATTTAACTGTCAGTTCTAAAAAAGGATTTCTATTACATATATATGTCTTATCTCCATTGATGTAGAGGGCGCTGCTTATGTAATCCCCTAGCGGCGACTTCGTCGCCAGAGAGAGAGTATGATTGAAGGAGTGGAGGTGAACGGACGTGGAAGTAGCCTCTCCTAGTTTGGGTTTAAGAACCTATTTCTATCTAATGCACGAATAAACCTGCTGTCCATTTAATTGGCCTCTTTCACTTTTACCCCTTCATCATACAACATGGGGGCTCGCCGTGCTTTTTACCCGCGAGAATACGATGAAAAAAATATTTAAAAAACTGCACTTCCACGCATCCAGAGGTCAAACCAAAATCCTCTTCACGAAAAAAACCCTTTACTTCCACGCATCCAGAGGTCAAACCAAAATCCTCTTCACGAAAAAAAAAATTTTACTTCCACGCATACAGAGGTCAAACCAAAATCCTCTTCACGAAATAAAAACTGCACTTCTACGCATCCAGAGGTCAAACCAAAATCCTCTTCATGAATTACCGCAGCAGTCAGCGACCACCAGTGGAATCTACAAATAAAAGGAAAACTCATCAACCAGCGTCGTCATTATACAACTGCATAACACTCGCTTCGCCGAACAAGTCCCACTTCAGCCGTCAAGCAGAAGTTCAACGAAGCTAGCATCATTATTCCACATAGCCAGCAAGAATACAGAATCCTGAGCCAACTCGAACCTGCAACCACAACACTGTCGCTTCGCCGAACAAGTCCCACTTCAGCCGTCAAGCAGAAGTTCAAAGAAGTCAGTAAAGTTATTCCACATCGACCAACTACTACGAACCAGAAACAACGAGTACTCTTCGAAAGAGCAACAACATAAAACGGATACAGCTCCAAAAGCGAAGTAAAATCAAGAAACGCAGGTAGGATCCATCTTATTATTAATTATGTTTAAAAATATCAAAAAGCAAGATCTCGTATTTGTCGCCGCTGAGTTAGATATCGTTGTACCGGATGGTACCACAATTCTAAAATTAAAAGACTTAATCGAAAAAAGTGAAGTTTTCGTTAAAGATCCAGATTTCGTTCAAGATTTAATAACAACAGTTGTAGCTGAAAGAAAAACCCAAGAGGAGGATAGAAAAACCCAAGAGGCTAATGAAAAGCAAAACGAAATCGAAAAAATTAAGCTTGAAAGGAAAACGAAATCGAAAAAATTAAGCTTGAAAAGCAAAAAGAAATCGAAAAAATTAAGCTTGAAAAACAAAAAGAAATCGAAGAAGTTAAACTCGCACAGATAGAACGACAACTCGAGCTCACAGCTCTTAAAAATACTACTGCATTAAACCAAACTAGTACTGGAAGTACCACAGCAACCGAAGCAAGTCCAAATATCGAAAGTCTTCTTCGCAGTGTTCGAACGCTAAGCATGCCAGTCCCGTCGAGACCAGAAAACTACAATTTATTCTTTCAGTCTCTGGAACATGCGTTTACGACAAAAAATGTCCCAGATGATGCAAAATCGGAAATTTTGATTAGCATACTGGGCGAACAGGCTAGTTACATTTTACTAAATATTTCGGAGAACGACCTAAAAAATTACGAACAAGTCAAAAGTATTGTCCTGCGCCAATTTCAACCCACGCCACAAGAATGTCTTCTTAATTTTCGAAGGAGCCAACGCATGCCGAACGAGTCGCATACGCAATTTGGGTCAAGGCTATCACAATCATTCGCATATTACTGTAAGGTACGCAACGCCACTGACTACGAAACACTATGTAAATTAATGGTGTCGGATAAACTTTTCAGCACACTTGACCGCCAAACACAAGCACACATCGCCGTTCGCCAAGGGGAAGATTGGCTAGAACCTAAAGAACTTGCAAAAGAGTGTGATATTTACTTTACGTCAAAACGTAAATCTCTAAGCGAAACAAATCATCAGCAACAAACATACAACAGCGGGCAGAATTTCCAAAACAAAAATACGCAAAACCAATACAGAGGGTCATTTAACAGACCGCCAAGGGGTTCTTACAATCACCGTAACAACAACGATAATTTTAGGCCAAATGCACCAAATAATCACGTCTGCGAAATAGAAACCGGAAGAAATTACAACCGCGATAAATATTTCAATAAGCTACAGTACGAAGATGTTCTTATTGATGATAAAAAAAAAAAAAACTTTGATCGATGGAGGTACTAATATAACTTGTGTAAAAACCAGTGTATTACCACCCTCAACAGTCTATGACGGATCAATAACCCTCACAGGAGCTTTCGGTTCCACACAAAAAGCGAAGTGACAAAAATAAATCTAGCTCATCCAAAGAACAAAAATCCAATTCTAGTTACGGCAGCAGCTTGTGACGACTTATGTTCGAATTTAATAATTCCACCTAACGTATACGAAAGCATAAAAACACGACACCCACTTCCGATTGTAAACCAATTCGAAACCCGCGCGGAAAAAAAATGCTATGTTGCTTCAAAAAAGAACTCGGAATATATCACTTTTCCTGCTGACAACAATAACGAAATTTTAAATGCTTCTGAAATCCTTACGATTCCGGAAACTCAAAAAGAAGGCACGTGTCAAGGTCATACAAAGGATAACTCAACGGAAAACACGGGCTCTTTGTTGATGGAGGCGGGGCTTAATGTCCCCAGGAGAATAGACGAGCGGTCATTGGAAGATCCTGATGAAGTAGGCGAAGTTTGTGTTAGAACAGAAGACGCAGGAAAAGGCTCAAAACCAGAAGCTCCTGGTCCAGAATGTAAACAAACAGCACACGTTGACTGTTTACCTTTTCTGTTTACGATTGGGGATAGCGGGAGTTTAAACGAAGCGGATTTCTTGCACATTAACGACGATAACTTGCGGGATACTGTTACGAATATGGTAAAATTTTATAAACCAAATAAAATAAAAAGTAAAAATTTTCAAATGAAGATTTTTTTATCGGATGAAACGCCAATCTTTCAGCGGGCACGCTGTTTATCAATCACCGAGAAATTGGAAGTTAACAGGCAAATCAAACAACTATTGAACGACGGAATTATTTCAGAAAGTACTTCTGACTTTTGCTCACCAATAGTTTTGTGCAAAAAACAAGATGGCTCAACACGCATGTGTATTGATTACAGACGTTTGAATAAAGTGGTAATCAAAGAACGATTTCCAATTCCTATTATAGACGACGTCTTCGACAGGCTACAAGGGGCTACCGTGTACACAAATTTAGATCTCAAAAATTCGTTTTACCAAGTAGACGTTGATCCTGCAAGCCGCAAGTATACGAGCTTTATTACACCAGATAATCAGTATCAATTTAATAAAGTCCCGTTTGGACTTTGCAACTCGCCGTCTGCTTTTCAAAGATTCATACAGATTGTTTTTCGAGAACTTTTACAAACTAATACACTGATCTTGTACTTAGACGATTTGATCATCCCATCAATCAATGAGTTAGAGGGTGTCGAAAAACTCAAGCAAGTCTTCAAAGTAGCTTCCGACTATGGACTTGAGTTTAACTTTAAAAAATGCAATTTTCTACAAAGAAAAATCAACTTTCTCGGGCACATTTTAGAAAAAGGTACAATTCGTCCCTCGACAGCCAAAACAAACGCTGTTTTAGGTTTTCCAAAGCCCAAAACAACAAAAGATGTTCAATCATTCTTGGGTCTAAGTGGATTTTTTAGGAAGTTTATAAGGGATTATGCTGCCATTGCAAGACCCTTAAGTGATCTTTTACGGAACAATACTCCTTTTTATTTTGGTACAGACCAAAAACAAGCTTTTCTAACACTGAAACAGGCACTGTCAACAGAGCCTGTGCTACACCTATATAAACAAGGCTCGCCTTTACAGTTACATTGTGATGCATCCTCAAAAGGATTTGGTGCTATTCTTCTTCAAGCAGACTCGGATAACATCTTCCATCCTATACATTATATGAGCCATAAGACATCACCACAAGAAGAGAAATATTCATCGTACGAATTAGAAGTTCTTGCCATAGTTCAAGCACTAAAGAAATTCAGACACTACCTTGTAGGTACCAAGTTCAAAATTATTACAGACTGCCAAGCCTTCCAAAAGACCATGTCAAGGAAAGAAGTTCCACCAAAAATTGCCAGATGGGCAATGTTGTTGGAGGATTTTGACTACGAGATAGTACACAGACCAGGCAAGCAGATGACACATGTTGATGCTCTCAGTCGTTACCCAGTCATGTCAATCCAAGTTGATGCAACAACCCAGAAAATCTGCGATGCTCAGTCAAAGGACGAATTCACACAAGGAATTAAAAATCTAATCGATCACTCTTCAACTACAGAATACAAATACAAGAACAACATTCTTTACAAACTGGTCAATGACCAAGAACTGTTAGTTATACCACAAGACATGAAAAAACAAATAGTCCAAATAGAACATAATAAAGGCCATTTCGGGATCAATAAAACTGAAGCATTGGTGAAACAACAATTCTGGTTCCCGCATATAAGAAAAACCGTCGAAAGCGTAATATCCAACTGCATTCCATGCATACTTTCTTCACGTAAAGTTGGAAAACAAGAAGGATTTCTACACCCAATCCCAAAAGGCGACGTCCAGTTGGACACTTACCATGTCGATTTTCTCGGCCCACTTCCAAGCACAAATAAAAATTACAAATACATCTTTACCGTGGTATGTGCCTTTAGCAAATTCATATGGATATACCCTGTTAAGTCAACGTCAACAAAAGATGCTTTGGATAAACTTCAACTCCAACAAATTACCTTCGGAAATCCTAAACGAATAATATCAGACCGCGGATCAGCCTTTACAGCAATAGAATTTAAGAAATACTGCAAAGATGAGGAAATTGAACATGTCACAATCACCACTGGTCAGCCTCGTGGAAATGGACAAGTAGAGAAGTTTCATGGAACACTTATCCCTGTCATCACAAAGTTATCCCTCGATGACCCCAATAAATGGTTTAAACATGTGCCAGCAGTCCAACGCGTAATCAACAGCACCGTTTCTTCAGCAACAAAGTACACACCTTTCGAGCTCTTAATAGGGATTAAAATGAAAAATAAGGAAGACCTTAACATCAAGAAAATCCTCGAAGAAGAACACATACATACCTTCGTCCAAAATAAACGACAAATGCGCGAACAAGCAAAAACCAATATACTACAGCTGCAAGAAAGAAGCAAGCACAACTATAATACTCGACGCAAGACAGCAAACAAGTACAAACTCCACGACAAAGTAGCCATCAAAAGAACGCAGTTTGGTACTGGTTTAAAACTGCGTCAAAAGTTTTTCGGCCCATACGAGGTGGTAAAGATTCGGCCAAATGACCGATATGATGTCCGTAAACTGGGGACAACTGAAGGACCACTTCTCACATCTACATCAGCTGATATGATGAAGTGCTGGGAAGATACTTAAGTTTCTTCAATTTTCTTCTACAAGAACTTTTTACAGAAAAGACTTTTTCTTTTCTTTTTATGAACTTTTGAATGAAGAGACTTTTTTTCTTTTTATGAACTTTTGAATGAAGACTTTTTTTTTCCTTTTATGAACTTTTGAAAGGAGAGACTTTTTTTCCATCATACAAACTTTTTAAAGATACTTTTTTTTTTCTTTTTATGGACTTTTGAAAGAAGATTTTTTTTTCTTTCACACAAACTTTTTAAAGAGAGACTTTTTTTCCCCTTTCTACAAACTTTTCATGGTGCAAGAACTTTTTCCACAGACTTTAAATTTTTAAGAACCACACGTTGTGATCTTCAAGACATTAATGTTGTTTAAATTTTATTATTGTGCTGTATTTTTCAATATCTTTATTTACAGGTTTAGTATATACCAATGAGTCGGTGGTCCTCCTCAATCAGGATGGCGGAGTGTCTTATCTCCATTGATGTAGAGGGCGCTGCTTATGTAATCCCCTAGCGGCGACTTCGTAGCCAGAGAGAGAATATGATTGAAGGAGTGGAGGTGAACGGACGTGGAAGTAGCCTCTCCTAGTTTGGGTTTAAGAACCTATTTCTATCTAATGCACGAATAAACCTGCTGTCCATTTAATTGGCCTCTTTCACTTTTACCCCTTCATCATACAACATTATATATATATATATATATATATATATATATATATATATATATATATATATATATATATATATATATATATATATATATATATTATACATATATATATGACTGTAACAGTCTCATGTCATAAAAAGATTTCCCAAGAACACATTTTCTTTACATACAGTCATAAGAATTCTCAATACCTTCTTGAAGCACTGACAATGCGTAAATAGAACACTTTACAAATGCTTCACAGTATCATTATTTAGTTCATAATGCATGTCTGTTAAAGTCATCAATACACAAATTTGACATTCATGAACTGAAATCTCTCCATATAGTATTTATTTGAAAATGTGTTGCTAAATCGACATTGTTCCATCCCCCAATAAGACAATACAGTGACAGAATGCAATTTCTCCATAAACTTGAAATTGGAGCTTGACAAGCGCTTATGATGGGAATCGCACCTGAAACCATTCATATGCTAGGTGAGCATTCATGGGTACTGTTTGGTTAGGAATATGTTTTAACAAACTAAAAGAAAGCTGTACTTAAAACACATATTTGTAATAATCACACTGATATTGTTGCATAACTGCAATATACAATTAATGTAAAAGAAATTGGACGCCATTATAATATTACCTTTAAATCTCTGTGGACTACACCTTGACAATGCATATAATCTACAGCTTCTAAAATTTGACGAATAAGATGGCTAGCATCCTTTTCAGTGTAACTTCCTTTTTCAACAATTCGGTCGAATAATTCTCCCCCTGTAACACTAAAGTACAACATATAACTAAACAACTAATACTTTAAAAAAATTAAGAAAACAAAAAGATAACAAAAAAAAAAAAATACAAAAAGCCTATTATTAACTATTATAGAGATAAAAGGAACATGAGTAACATCTTCATTCGATAAAAACTTCAATTTGGATGTCCATTTACTCCTCTCCCTACAGTTTTTCTTTTATCTACTTAGGAATAAAAGGAGTAAATTTTTTTTATGAGGGATATCTGGTTACTAAAAGTTTTAAGAAAAATGCAAATGGCAGTAAATTTAATAGCAATTACTATCTGAATTTTGCACCATTCAAGTTGGCTGAAAAATACAGGTTATTCAATATTGTTGAAATGAGTTATAAGATTTCTAAACAAAACACTATTCTGTTCATTTTTCTGAATTTTAATTAATCACACCTAAAACAATTATTTGCTTGCTTGACTTGATATATAAAAATGATCTTAGAATCTAATTTTCTAAATCAACTTAACAAAAATAGTTTAATAAAAATGATATCCATATTTATTTTATGATGATATCAGTCTAGCTTTATCTTGGCAAAAGAAAAGCTCATCAAAAATTGTTTTGACAGAATTTTTTTCTGTATAATTTCATGCGAGGAGAAGTAGAAGAGTTGAAAGAAAATATTCAAGTTTTACCTATATGTAACAAAAGGTAAATACAGGTTGGGAAAAAAGTCAATGCTACATTTTTAATTATGTCATTTGGATACAAGTTTCTTTGAAAGAATTTATCATTCATTATATATAATTAGTATTTCATAAAAATATATACAATAATAATGAAATATTGAGTAAAACTAGATAAATTGAGTTTAAATTTTAATTTCATATTCCGGCAAACTGTTTCTTCCTTGTTTAACATTTTTTGCATATATTTTTATATTAGGTTCTCATATCAATTAGTGAAAATGTTGATATAATTTTAGATATTTTAAAATTCAAACAGATAAAAATTGGATGTTTTGCACCACCTTATTTACCACACAAGTTAAATATTTGTTACCACACATGTACAGGGTGACAATTATGGAGCTATATGAAATAAAAAAAATAATAAAAAACTTAAATAAACTACTGAGTTACGAATAGTAAGATTCGGTAAATCTCCCAAAATGTCAAGCTTTGTATCAAATTTGTATTGTTATAATACTTGTACCAGTTGTCTTCAGCTTGTACTCCTTTAAGCTGCAATCAGACTGTTATTGCTTGAATAGAAGGCTTTGACGATTAATATACAATCAGAAATGCTGCATTTTTACATTAGCAGGGATAAATGAGCAACAACAAATGTGTGCATGCTAAAAAATATCCTTTACGCCCTGCATTCAATCGCCAAGTTTTTGCTAAATCTCGCGTTCAGAAATTATTACAATTTTATTAAAAGTATTCAGAAATTATCAAGGTTTTTTTTTTTTTTCATATGGCTTAATAATTGTCACATTGTATTTCAGAATTAATTTTTTAAAAATAAACATCCATTAATATAGCTAAGGAAAAGGTAAAGCTCAAAACACAATTGTATATCTATGGTATTCGTTAAACAATAAAAAAAATTCATAAGGCTAAATAATAGTATTAAGTATATCAAAAAAAGGTTAAAATAACAAAATATAAATAAAGAAACTTACAGTTCCATAACAAGATATACTTTATTTTTATCTTCAAACGTTTCGACAAGCTGCACAATGTTTGGATGTTTCAGTCTGAAAATAAATTTGATTTGAATATTTAAAAGAGCACATAAAAATAACCATTATTGATAACAAAAAAAGTCTGCCTTATAGTTTGTGAATGAATTGAATGCCTATATTTTTCATTTGTAAATTTGTTTAAAAAAATAATATCATAAAGATGTTTGCAGTATTTTATTTTGCTTCCTAAAGATGTTTTTGTTTTTTCCCCCCAAATGGCTTATCATATGAAAATTGTACCTTTAGCTAGGAGAATCTGCAGACCAGGCTTTCCATAGGATAAACATTTGGCATATATGATAACAAATAAAGTAAGATATTTTCAGGTTAATAAAATTAAATATTCCAAATAAATATAAAAAATGCCATCTTTAATAAAGGCAATACTTACTTATAAATTATTTTTTAATTAAATCACACTGATCTCTAAAAATCTAAAATCCATTATTTTTGGCAGAAAACAATGTAAAAGCAGTATTAAAATTATTGAATAAAAGAAATTATGTGCAATAAGAAAACAATAGTAAATGGACAATGATCTTTATATTAAAGCACACAAATAATAATATTTTTTACAGGAATTTAATTTACATTATTTTATTGGAGGATTCCTTCATTGTAAAAAGGCCAGGTTTAGTAATAAAATTTTGCAAACTCACATTTAGTAAAATTGATTAGATAATTAAAATTTTTGTGGGGGGGGGGGGTGTTAAGAGCAAATGTTTATCTTTATTGTTATTGTCCCAATGCAAATCTATTTTTAAAAGTATTATTATTTCATTGAAAAAAATGCTTCAATTTAATTTTTTTTAACCATGATATTTATTGGGGAAAAAGGGAGAAAAAAAAAAAAAAAAAAAAAAAACATTCAAATTAATGCAGAAATTTTTAAAATTCGATTATAGGAAAATTTTATATGGAAAATAGACCTCATTTTATAAAGGAACAGGGTGCTTGCATAGTGTTATTATTAAAGTTTGTAAAAATAGATGTGAAAGCAGGCCTTCTTTAAAGATGGAAAGGAAAAAATAAAGACCTTTTTTTAAAACAAAACCAAACAACCCAAAACTCCTTATTAAAATAAACAGCACAATCAAGTATTTTGTAAGGGAAAGGGATAATAGTTGAGAAAAATTTGTTAAAGTAAGTTGAGCTGAAGAGAAGCCAAATTCCACAGAAAGAAATATTTTATTAGTATTTTAATAAAAAATATATTTTTACTTACTGGGCCAAACCAAGTCTGAAATAAAATAAAAAGTAAACATTCAATAAAAATTAAAACAAAACCAAATTTAAAATAAATAATAAAACAAAGTCAACTAAATAAAAAACAAAGTCAACTAAATAAAAAACAAAGTCAACTAAATAAAAAACAAAGGGTTCAATCATACCTAAGTAAATGCTCATTAAATATACATAAACAAAAGTGTTTCATTCCACAGAAGATAACTAAAAATCCAAATTATAAAAATATTTTATGTAGGAAACACTTTTTTATTTCTTAGGCATTAGCAGATATTTATAGCAAAGGATATGTAGCATGTTTGAAATTCATTCAACTTAAAATTGTTTTCAATAAACTACAAAACTCAACAGTAATAAGTTTGCATTAAAGTCTAAATTATATGGAGTGTGATACATCTAAAACATTGTAGTACTAAGAATATATTCCAAACTTAATTGTTAAAATTTATCAGATATTGCAAAACACAAAAATGAAAAATGATGGTGCTGTAAGCTATCAATATCTGATTAATTATTATTCACTCGGATAGAGGTTCAAAAAGTTGTGCTTAATTCATTTCTTCGGCCACATCAACAAACCAATGTTTTGAAAAAACCTACAATTTCATAAAATATGCACAACACTCAATATTAATAAATTAAAATTACCTCCTTAATACTTTAATTTCATTTTCTAAAGAGTCTTCTTTGCCTTTTAGAGCTTTCTTGTCAATGCACTTTATGGCATACATTTTTGAGCTTTCATCTTTACTCTCTGCAAGCACAACTTGAGAAAAAGCACCACTAAAAAATGAACACTATTGTTTAATAATCCAAAAATGCTTTATTTACAAATAAAAAGTATATAAATTTTTTATCATATTAGGAATGTTTGCATAAACTTTTAAGTTTCTAAGAAAATAAAAAATACCTTGAATTATTAGCTATAACTTTTACCTTGTGTGCCTTATATACAGGTTACTATTCTTCTAATATTGAAACTACTTAGTTTGCATATTTATTAGTGCACAAATAACAAGACGAAACATAACTAAACCCAGTATTGAACTAAATATTGAATACAATTCCAGATACTGTGACTAATAAACCTAGTATAAATGGTCCTTTTAGTCAGATATCCGATAGTAAACTAATACTTAAGGGGAAAAATGTTATTTTTTCTCAATTAAATATCACTTTATCTACTGACGACACAAGATGATCAAGATTATGAAACATTGTCAAATACTATGACTAATGAACCAGGGATCTAGTTGTATTAAAAACATGTTTGGAAGAGAAAAATTGCAGTTACTATCTATTTTTTTCGATTATAACTATCACTATATCTTCAGCGGATTCATGTCATTAATTGGATAGGATTTATTTTTATGTTTCGAGTTACATAAAAATATAGGCAATATTGAAACAAAAAACATAACTGGTTAAACTTCCAAATAGTGCTAATTTTTAAGGAAAAGCACCCTACACAAGATCTTTTTAGATCGGATTTCCTCGTATTTGCTTCTTGAAAATAAGGAGTGGGGGGGGGGAGGGGGAGAAAGCCTTCCACAGACAAACTAACAATCAACATAGTATGCAATCATTTGTCACACAGTTTTGTCTACTCATATCTTTAAGTTTTCAGAGCATCGCGATTCAGTCCAACCCACCAAATCAAAGTTGGTTCTGATGTCAGAATCAAAAACATATCCAACAAATGGTCACTGTGCAGAATTGCCCTCACAAGGCCAAAATTTTCTGGAAATTTACATATTTACACTCTATTTGAGTCTGTAAAATAAAACTTATAAGCTTGTAGGATTCAAGAACAAAAGTCGTAGTAAATAAAACTACGAAATGTTACATTTATCTTAATTTTTTACTTTAAATCATTTTTAAACTTTGGCACAGGTAAATCACAATGTAGTATATCATCATTCTTAGTATTTTTGTCTCTTTTTATGGAGACCTATTCAGAACTACTATAAAGCTGACAAATTTTGAATATGTATAATTGGCAATTTTATCTTTCTAACGTTAGATGAAACAGGTTAAATGCAAGACTCTTTCTAGGTTATGAAAGCAATTAGGTTTTATGACCTTGAGAAAGTACTTTACGACTTTGAAGAGTCACAAACTAGCCTCGGGAGTTTTCATTTAAATGATACAAAATACTTTTAGCGCAAATGAAACAACAAAAAAGATCAAGATTGCATTGATCATACTTGCAACCTGACAAAAAGTGAAATAGGTTAACCTTTAAAAGGCAATCACCAGCACTAAGAAGTCAATACATCCATGAAATATGAGCTGTAGGTTATTCAGAAGCAATTGCAAGGCAAGCTTTATAAAAACCAGGGGTGCAGAACATCACATAACTTTCAACTACTACACTTAATACCTACTAATCACTGAATTTAAATTTGTCATAGATTGGTTTAATGTACCGTTTTCATTTTCTCATTTTCATTACTTAAAAAAAATTACCAGTTTAGCGATAATTATTACATTGACAAAAAAAAAACCTGTTGAAAAGTTGAAATTGGTGATAAACATATCTTTTGATAATTATAATGTTATCCTTTCTTGTTTAGGTTAAACAGAGGAGAAACAGTCATTGATGGACAATGCTTAAGGAAAGAGAACTCTTTGATTTCAAACCTTTTACGCCTCTTGTCGTATTTGTACAGAAATTTTGAAGATGGGGATGTTTAGAGCACCTTAAAAAGCACAAACACAGCGATTTTGATCAAAATCTTTAGAGCCATTTCATGGCAATTGCTGAAAAACATAAGTATTTCAATGGCAGCAATCTTATGCATGCACATGCACAGTTTTGACAGAAACCTTCATGACAGGTTCCACCACTAACCCATCCACACAAGTTGAACATGGTAGGTCAATCTATTCAGAAGTTATGCTGACAGGAAACACATACACACAGACATTTTTGCTAGACCACATTTTTGAAAGCAGGATGTTCCAAAACGTGGAGAAATGCAAAAAAAAAAAAAAAAAAAAAAAAATTAACAGAATACAATTACTTTTATTACCCTGTATTACATATAGAGGGTAATTGAAAGTGGAATTAAATTTTACTTTCTATTACCCTATATTAAGTAATATAGGGTATTTACATTACCATATATTACTAAATATAGAGGGCAAATTGAAAGTAAAACTTAGTTCTACATTCCTCGGGCACATTGGGGGTTAATTCTAAATAAAAGGTTATTATGGAGAAATATTGGTTGATCAATGGCTTTACATTGAGGATTAATTCCGAATATGCGGTTGCAGTGTGTCAAAAGGGAAGAAAACTAAATTTGAATTATAATGATTAGACTCGCAGGTTTTTATGAAAAGGTATAAACGAATAAAAATGAAACCAAAGGTTTTCTTTTAATTTTCTAAAAATATTAAAGTTTTAGATTTGGAATTCAAGACTTCTTCCCCTTGTAAAATGCCTTTTTATTGTTTTATTGACTCGTCATAGGCAACAATCTGTAAACGAGGTCGAACTCCTCTGCTAAGTTGAGAGTCAGTCGGACAATTAGTTGGATCAAATAGAATCGGAATTGCCTACCGTCCAAGTAAAGTCTTAAGTAAAACATTTATCTTTTTATTTATCTCCTATCAAATTGATTTTGTTAATCCAATATAAAAAACAAGTATGATTGAAACAAAAATATAAGTTGAAACAAAACATTTATCAAAAACGAATCAATTAAAAAATAGATAGGCTGAATACTAAACGTCTCAAAGAAATTAATTTTTAGAGGTTAAAAACTAAATTCATCATTTCAAACCCTCAAAGCAGTTATAATTTGAAATTACATCAGTTTTCAAATATAACTATGTTTGTAAAGTGTCATAATTCTAAACTTGATTAAAACTCTAAACTAGGCTAGGGATTTCAAATGAGTTAGAATTGACCAATTGACTCTAAAATACACTTAAAAACTAGAAAACTTATAGACTTTTAATTCAATTACTAAAGTAAAGGAAAAAACACATTCTAAAACAGTTACATATTCATCTAAATACTCATTAACTTAATGAGTACAAATACAACACACAGAAACAGCATTTTAAGGAAAAAGCATTTTAAAAATATTGCGTATTAGTGAATTGTATATAACACCAAGTATAAACCAAGTATAACACCAAGTATCTAAAAGGGTGATGTCCCAATAATCATAGTTAAACTTTTCGGGCATTTTATAAAATTTTAAAGGTCTTAAAAGTCTCGAATATGGTTTTCTTTTACCTACAATGAAAGCTTAATGTTTGTGGTCTTATATTTTACAACAAATAAGTGTTTAATTTTACACAAAATACAAATTGCATTGCAAAATTTAATTGAAACTTATTTTTCTCTTTTATGATATATAATAAAGCAACAAATTGGTGAACTACTAATAGACTCCACATAACTACTAAACTATAATCAATATATAACAACTATACAGGGTAGATTGAAAAGTATTTTAGAGAATTTCAAACCTTTTAAATTATAGAAAGATGACATTTTCAAAGCAATCGCTTTATATGGATGCATTTAAATATAATGTTTTCAAGTATAAACAAGAATTACATTGGATTAAACAAACGAATGCCGCGTTAAACGTAAATTTTAAAATATTGCTATAACTATATTATATCAGAAAACAAGAAAATTTCTAAATTTTTAAATGTTACTTAAAAATACCGGTAAAATCGTATAGAAGTTGATCACTATGACAGCAAATAATAATTATGGAATGAATAATGAAGAAATCAAGAACTATAGCAAGAAAAAATGACCTTTTTATGTATGAGAGATTTTACTTCGTGAGTCCACATCAAGATTTTGTACTGAAAATAAACGTAAATAAGCAATAACTTACGTTCCAAGCAGATCCTTAAATTCATATTTATCTTCAACACTAGCAGTTTCTTTTTTCCGTTGTGCATCCTTCTTTCCAAACAAAGGCATTATGCTTCAGTGGCGTGAAAATTCTAAACTATAATCGGAAATATTTATGTTAATTCCCTATGATGTTTTGGTAAAAAACACTCAACTAGTTTTCTGTAACACAAACATAGTTACGCTCAAAGCTGTACAATCTGATCCCGAAAAGAGAGACAGAACATGAATTGTCGTGACGTCACAGATAGAGTGTGGCTCTTCCACTAGAACAAGAACTAAAACTTCAACTTTCACTTAACTGCCAATGGTTTTGGTTTAGTTTATTCACATTCGGGCATATATTTTAAATAATTAACACATAAAACTACATTAATTTTTAATCAGCAATTCCGGGAAAAAAATCCCTTTTAAATTCATAAAAGTTTACAATTGACGTAATGCCACTTTCATGATTTTACTTCTATTGTTGACTTAAGGAAGTCCGCGCGAAGGGGTTCAATTCCATTTGTTTTAACGTATTAATTGAAATTCTATTTTCTTTCTCAAATTAAATCGTATATAAGGGAGTTTTCAGGTCACAAAAGTAACTGGGAGACATGTATCGAACATTAATTTGTGATTGAGAGTAGAAGACTTAGTCGCAAAGACTTTCGTAGGTCCTGTCCAGTGCGATCCTTTTCTTAACCCATTTCAATTCAGTGTTCTATTTCCAACTTTGCATTACTATTAATTATCACTTCTTCAAAATTTAGCATGCTTATAGTTTTAATAAAGGAACATTTTACAACAGTAAAATTACTCTCAGAAAATTTAAAAAGGATAATTTGTCTTTTTCTATATTTCACTATGCCTTTTTAAATGTATACAGTGTATTTCAAAACCCTTCTATTATATCTATATGAAAACAGTTATAACATTTAAAATACAGTTTATACTTGAATTTTAAGTTCTAGAATAAAATCAATGTTTAATATGAAAATAGAAATATTTTTTTATATATGATATTCAGTTGTCATTGTAATGTTCCAAATAGAACGAAACCAACGCAAAATGCAAGCTTTTGCCTACTTGGATACATACATATTAGGAACAAAACCGCGCTGATTTATCAAATTCGACAATAAAAACGTGTAAAAAATTAAAAGGCAAAATTGGTATTGTTGTATTGATTTTAAATTGATAATTATTTAATTGGTTGGAAAATTAAAATTATCATTTTAACATATGTTAATTTTCTGTTATGGCAGGGATGGTTGATCTCGAAAGAACAGACAAAAGGATACAGCCTTCCCAGTCAGTGGCGGATCCAGAAATTCGCCCTGGGGGGGGGGGGGGCACACAGCAATGGTGTTAAATACTCACAAGAGGAGAGAAAGGTCATCATCAAAAGCTGAAAATCACATTTACACTATTGAGCCCTTAAAATAAACAGAAAAATTGGCACCTAACTTACTGATGTTTTTTTTAATTAAATTTAGTTTCTTTTTTTTAATAAACTTGCCAAATTTAAAATATAATTAATTGCACTTGGCTGAGTGATTAATACTGCTTTAGAATAAAATGTTGTAGTTATATTTTAAAAAAAAGAAGAAAAAAAATCAATTTTAAAAGCCAGTATGTTTATTTTTAAAATTAATGATCTAGTTTCAAACGCAGTCTTCTCTTTTGTTTCAAAGCAAAAACATCCAATACTTGTAAAGGAGATAGATTAGCTGCTGCTTCTTTATGAATGTGAAGGCTGGCCAACCCACTTAAACGTTCTTCCGTCATCGTAGTCCTTAAAAACGTCTTTATCCGACGGAGAGTAGAAAAGGACCTCTCCGCAGTACTGCTTGTAACTGGAAGAGTGCATATTAATTGAAGAAGTGTTGATATGTTGGGCAAATCTTCAGCGTATTTGATTGCTTCCGCTGGAGATTTGAGTAACTTCTCCTTCTGTCGATCCCAAATATGCTTCCATATTTCTAATTCACCTTCCAGTGCTTGGAAACAGGGTAAATCAGACTTATACATTCTACTACCTTCTATGACAGAAGTTTCGAAATCTTCATCGAAATGTGATTTAACTGGTAATAACTTTTGCAAGTTCCCGACATTAATCATTTGTGATTTTGGCTATCTTGTTGAAAGCTCATGGATGAGGAAGTCCATGAATGGAATATAAATGCTGATTCTGAAGTAATCTTCCATAGATTTGCATTGCACATTGGCTCTTTTTTTTTTTTGATTGCCTGTTAGTCTTGGCTTCTTTATTTCAGTCAACATCTGATCAGCCAAATTTTCAGCTTTTGAAATAATTTATTAAAATGTTCGCTGCTACTTTCTCTGCGACTTTTTAGGCTTTTCAGTGTGACATCAAATAACTTCATTGCTTTGAGCACATCTATGTACTCTGCTTGAAGTCTTGAGGCTAAGGGGAGGGTCAGTGCAAACACATCTGCTAAAACTACCACGCTAATGATAAATTCAGGTGACATAATACTGTACTACATAATGAAAAGGCATTACTTCCTTTTCCGTCCTCTGAGTTGGCAATAGATTCCAACACTTGGGGTACCGAATCATGGGCGGTCAAAGCAAATTTTTAACACTAAGCGAGAACAATTTTGGCGCCCTCCCCCAATTTTGGCGCCCCCCCCCCCCACTTTTATTAAATTCTTATCCCTCTCCAATTTTTAGAGTTTGGAATCCAAATATTTTGAAAGATTTATGTTCTATGCAAATTGCAAATTATTTATTAAGTATTAAAAAAATATATACTTAAAAACCTTAAAATTAACAATTAGTCGGCGAAAACAGAAGGGGAGAAAAATTTTAAATTTTAAAAAACAAATTAATTAAATTTAGCATTTATATTATTGAAATTTGTTACCAATTTTTCTTCATCTACTAACATGCATAATCATATAACAAATATTATAAACATGTAAATTTATCAAAAAAATATGTTTCCGACACTTAAAATACGATAATAAATATTACTTGTCAAATATGGAATGTAATCTAAATTTTAAAATGCCACTAAAAACGAAATCGAAAATTTAAAATAAATCTTTAAAATTATTTGTCTCATTTACGTGTCTCAATTAACTATGTATGAACAATTATTATTTTCTTATTTATTAACATGTTCTTCTTGGTTTTGTGGGTGAACTCACTTTACAATCACACATCGACAGCGATTACTGCATTAGGGAACTAATTTAGTAGTTGCATAACACCATTTTGACTCGAAAAAGTTTTTAAACTTTCGCTAAGTTAACAATATATTAAAATTAAAAAAAACGCTTAATTATTTGTATTTACTTATTTAAATTAGGCAAATAACTAACAACAACAACAAAAAACTTTATAATAGAGTACAATGATTAATTTCATTTTTTTTTTTTTTTTTTTTCAATAATAAATATACATATTTTAAATGCTAACTATTCTTTATATTTCATATTCCATTGGATCATATTAAATTAAAACATGTAACTAATACCAATTTAAAAAATATTTTATCACTGAAAAAATTAAAATTGAAGTCACCGTTTTATCTTAAAATAGTCTCTTCTATAATTTTATCCTAAAACAATTTCAATATAAAATTAAATTGCATGGCTGGTTTTGAAATTAGGCTTTGAAATTACACATAACTTCATACTTACAATTCTCGGAATTTCTTCGCTTGAGGTGGACAGGGGCGGATTTAGAGGTCAATCACAGGGGATGCGATTATGACCGTGAGTGGTTACAGTCGCGGTGATAATTTTTCAACTTGGAAGAGAGGGGGAGGGGAGGGGAGGGGTATCATCAATTAGTATGATACTACCAGGGTTCAATGGAGAAAAAAAAATTAGAGGGTTTGATCATCCTCTTTTGCGTCCCATATAGCAAATTACCCCGAAAATGTAATAAAAAATTACATTATAAATATTTAGTATTTTTTATTAGAAAAAGAATAGTTAAGAGCTCAAAAAAATATCTCATGCAGATCAGGTGAAGTGTAAAAAGTTCAACAACCCTGAAAATTCAACTTTTTTTATGCAAGTTAATTAACCAATATATTCAACATCATAAATAATTTAATGCAGAAAAGAGGCGGCAGATCTTTTAACGACTTTAGACAACACTGCAGGTACATTAAACTCTATACTCATAAAGTTTTAATAATTTCCAAAGTTAAACAATGCTTTTCAACTGTGTTTGACATCACATTAGCAAATTAAAATATAAGTTACATAAACTTGAGACTATACACTATAATATTGATCTTTGCATTCAAATTTGATACGGCATTATTTACTGTTTCCATATTTTCCTTTATTTAAATGAAAATCGAGGGTTTGGCGATATTTTTATGTGGGAAGAGAGAGGGGAAAAAAAAAAAAAAAACTGGGAAAAAAAGCCGAAACGCGAAAATTGGTGATGATATTCAATAGACATTACACTGTCATTCCTTGTACAAAAAACAGAAAAATATCAATTGTTGATGGGCGATGCTCAAGGTTGAAAAGCGAGTGTTAAAGGCACTCGTTTTTTAGCTTTTTCCGCTTTTATCAGATTTCTATGGGAATTTCGGTGGGGACGATTGCGCAACCTTAATTGTAGGTCCCATGGCTACCACTAACCCGCACACCAAATTTGACTATCGTACGTCAATTCGTTTAGGAGTTATGCTGACCACGTACAAATAGACATTTTATCTAGACCACTTTTTTGAAATCAGGATGTTTTAAAACCAGGGGAAAAAGAAAAAAAAAAATCGATTTTTTTTACTAAATGCTATACACTTTCATTGCCCTATGTAAACATATGGGTAACTGAAAATAAAAACGTGTTTGGCTATGATTCTCAATATTTTGAAAAGAAGTACAAAACAACATGGAACTCACTTTAAACTGTTAAGGATAAATTACATTTTTATAATTTATGAAAATAATTTCGTTTGACATTGTCAAAGGGTTTTAAGGATTTTGCATATGAAAGGTTGTAGATACAATGCTTATTTCAGTAAAATCAGTTTATTTTTATAAGAATGAAATATTTTATTACAATCTATTCAAATATTACTTTGATAATTGAACACAATATCGAATATCAGTGTGCACGATAAGTCCCTTCTTCGTATCATTCGGACAAAAATGAAATATTTAAACATTTTTCGGAAAAAACAAAGATCTAAACAAATATTGTTGATGAAATATTACATTTTGTGAAATAAGTAAAATTAAAAAAAAAAAAAATCTTACCAATGTTAGGTCACCTTAACCTTAACTCTACATATTGTTGCACTACTAAGACTGCTCTAACTAAATTAACATATATTCGAACTTTATAATAAAAAAAGAGTGAGTGCGTTGACCTCAATGTGCGTGTGTGTACAGTTTTTTAGTAAAAAAAAAAAAAATATCGCTGAAAATAAGATAGTTTTTACTATGGCGCTCTCAAATTTTTTATTTATTTATTATGTAAACTTTCATTTCTTTTAATTGGTTAAATACGCATCAACAATATTATCTAATTCTATAAAGATTTTCTGTATTAATCCAGTATAAATTTCTTTTAAAACTTTAATATAATTCTGATTTGGTTGGGGGTTACTAATACCAATGGGTACGTATGCTTTATTTCTGACATCCACGAAAGTTTTTAAGGTGCAGGCGGGCCATAATTAAACTGGTGTTGTTTAGATCAGTCCAGAGTCTGTAGAAATTAATAAATCTTTTTGAAATTTTGTATTAGTACTGCTGGGAAAATCTGGTAATGCTGTTTAAATATTATCACAAATTTTTTGAAATGAAAACTTTAAGATATAACTATTTGGATTTTTGCTAATTACGTTTCAAGAACAACAATATATTTAAAACTTCATTGGATTGATTTCATTTTGATTTATTATTTCATTTATAAGGAATAACATGTAAAACTAACAGCCATATAAGCCCTTTTCATCTTAAAGTTTTATATTTTCCTTTAGTTGCAAAAATTCTCTAAATAGATAGATTTTAATTATATCCAACCTGTACTTTAATATAAATTTTGAGATTGCTTTAACATAACACTATATTTTCTTTTATAAATATGATTTAAGGGAACTTAAATTAGAAAAATGTACTCAAAGACCATCTTAAACCGTCAATACACAAATCCTCATATTTAAAAAAAAAAATTAAAAAAGCAGATTTTTGAAACAAACAGCTTTATACACCGCGTTGCATAATGATAGAACCACCATGTATTTTCAGCCTAGCATACAGTAATTGGAATAAATGATTGAAATAAATATTTTTATTGAAAATATACAAAATAAGAATGACAATAACAAAGTAAAAACATTACTCATGTTTATATTTTCATGTAATAAAATAAAAAATACAAATTTTAGGTTGCAAAATGATAGTACCACCCCTACTTTTTAGTGGAATAATCGATCCCAGAGAAGCATGCGCAGTTGGGTTTCAACAAACAGGTATATAAAAGCTTCGTTTGATCAACTAACGTAACCTTACTTGCATTTATTGTGAGCACGCATTAGTTTATTGATTTGAAAAGGTGTCACTAAGTATGGGTAGGAAAAAACCGTTATCTGATTTTGAAAAAGGACAAATTGCGGCTTTGAACCAAGCAGGATTGTCTTCACGGAATATAGCAAGACATATTGGGCGTTCACCACACGTGGTCAATAATTTTCTACATCTTGGATCCAAATATGGGACAAAGAAATCCACTGGAAGACCTCGAAAGCTAACAAAGTGGCAAGAAAGGTTAGTTGTAAAGAAGTTAAAAGCTGGTGAAATATTGAACAGACTATCACGAGACCCCACCATCAAAGTTCACAAGTCAACTTTATCCAGAATAGCTCGGCGGAACGAACATCTTGAGTACACGAAAATGAAAACGCAACCGAGACTTACAGATCTTCACAAACGAAAAAGGATGCAATGGGCTAAAGAACACATGACTTGGAAAGAACAGTGGACTCAAGTAGTGTTCAGCGACGAAAAAAAATTCAATCTAGATGGTCCCGACGGGTGGGCATTCTATTGGAGGGACCTCCGAAATGAGCCTCACATTTTTTCTAGGAGACAGTGTGGGGGAGGATCGTTAATGGTTTGGGCTGGATTTGGCAATGCTGGACGGACTAACATTGCCTTTCCTACTGGTCGAATGAGAGAAATAGACTATCAAGACCTGTTGGAAGAAAATGTGTTGCCTTTTGGATAAGAAATTGGAGGTCCATTTTGGAAGTTCCAACAGGACAATGCTAGCATTCATGTTGCAAACTCGTCTTGGGAATGGTTCCTGACAACGGAGTGCAGGTAATCGAATGGCCTGCTTGTTCTCCTGACATGAACCCCATGGAAAACGTCTGGGGTATTCTAAGCAGGGCCGTATACGCCAACGGCAAGCAGTATTCAACGGTTCAAGAATTGAAAGACTCCATTATTACATAACTGGAAAATCTGAATGCAGATATACTCAAACGCTTAGTCGAAAGCATGCCTAATCGAATTTTTGAACTTATAACCAAAAAGGGTGCTCTTACAAAGTATTAACTGAAAGTGGTTCTATCATTTTGCAACCTAAAATTTGTATTTTTTATTTTATTACATGAAAATATAAACATGAGTAATGTTTTTACTTTGTTATTGTCATTCTTATTTTGTATATTTTCAATAAAAATATTTATTTCAATCATTTATTCCAATTACTGTATGCTAGGCTGAAAATACCTGGTGGTTCTATCATTATGCAACGCAGTGTATCATCTGAAATTTAGTTTAAATTTCTGCATTATATTCAAATAAAATTCCAAACTAAATTAGTTACAGCAGGTAAAATTGTAATAATAATAATAATAATACTAATGTTCATATAACCATAGAACCTGATTTTTCATCACAAGTAGCATCTCAAATCGGTTTCATATTGTGTCTCATATTAGACATATTATCAGTCATATTACCATTAAGTTTGAGTCACTCTTACAAAAGCACATTTGAAATTAGAATTAGAAAGAGAAAAAAAACACACATTTAAAATTTTTTTAACATTAACTGATTTAAATTATTTGTAAGTCATCGGTATTGTCCCAATATTTCAGTCATTCATATTTAAATAATAAATCCATACAAAACAATTTTGACTTTTATTTAACAGAACAAATGAAAACTGCCAAAAGCTGCGAATGAGCAATATTTACAAATTTGTAATCTAAGCTGACCAGTTTTACAATTATGTTAAATTACTTGATATTCTTCTAGTAGCAATAAATGTCGTTGTATGGGATATTTCCAGGCACAAGTGCTACATGATACTGCACCGGGACAAAGTTAGATTCTGATTAGTTTATTTATCAAGCAGGGAACATCTACCAGATGGTCTTTCAAGGGGAAAATGGACTTCATATACATCTTAAATAAGAGAAACCTCGGAAAACTATCAGGAAGTAGCTCACCAATCGATAACTATACTAAACTTCAACTCACTAGACATCACTTAGACGATAGATCGTCACAGTGCTCATAGGTATTTAATCCATTTTGGCGGGGTGAAAGCATAATGTTCGCCAAACCACAACCCTGTAGAGAACAAAAGCCTCTAAGGTTTGGCGAGAATTATGTCTTCACTCCGCCAAAATGGATTAAATGCCTATGAGCACTGTGACGATCTATCGTCTAAGTGATGTCTAGTTAAGTTGAAGTTTAGTATAGTCAAAAATTTTAAAGTCTTTACTCAATTTGAAAACAGACTACAGAGCGCTAAATATTGCTCTACCCGGTGACTTTTCGTATGGTAGGGGAGTATACCTCTTTTGTGAGTGAGATTGGAGCATAGCAACATTTAAAAACGTGCTAGGCTATGATCCTCAATATTTTGAAAAGAAGTTAAAAACTATATGGAACTCACTTTAAACTGTTAAGGATAAATTACATTTTTATAATTTAAAAAGTAATTTTGTTTGACTTTATCAAAGGGCTTTAATGATTTTGCATATGAAAGGGTGCATCAGATACAATGGGTTAATCCAATAAAATCAGTTCATTTTTATAAGAATTAAATATTTTATTATAATCTATTCATATACTGATGGTATTGAATTGAGAGTTACGTTGATAATTACATAAAATATCAAATATGAGTGTGTAGGATAAATCGCTACTTCTGATGATTCGGTCAAAAATGAAATATTCAAACATATTTTGAAAAAGAAAATGTCTAAACTAAAACAAATTGTTAATGTTATATTACATTTTGTAAAATAAATAGTAATATTAATAAAATCTTATCATGGTTATTTATTACTGTTAATTATCTTGCACTGCCATACCAATTGAAGAAACAAACAATCTAGACATAGCATGCACCCTCCAACTCAAGCAAGAAGGACCATTCCATTTACTTCTTCCCCAGAGTAGAGGCATGTTAGTAATT
Organism: Linyphia triangularis; assembly: GCA_963978545.1. Classification (NCBI taxonomy): domain Eukaryota; kingdom Metazoa; phylum Arthropoda; class Arachnida; order Araneae; family Linyphiidae; genus Linyphia; species Linyphia triangularis. The sequence continues at coordinate 50,588,120 of OZ021725.1, forward strand.
TTGCAACTCACATGTGATATGGGATATGGGGCAATGTCACGTGCAAGGGAGGGGATAGTATGACCCTTCAAATTTTATTACTTTGTTTGTGTCCTTCAAATTCAAGGTCACACAAAGAAGGGGTCATTTTGTTCCCTTCCCTGGGCTGTTTTAAGATCTTTAGGAAAGAATGAAGAGAAACTTCTTGGTCTTAATTTAGCCATAGCATCTTGATCGGAACTGTAAGTTCTTGCAATATTTTGTAGAATTGCAATAATGCTATAGTGCCGATTTGATCAAAGCTTTTTCTTAATTATGAATTAGGCATTTTATTTTCCAATTACAATTAAAGGATTTTTTTTAAAGCTATTTTAGTGCATGATTTTTTGTACATCGAATGAAGTTTAGGGGGTGCGATGGCACCCCGATATTAAACCTTTATAATTAATTGGCCTCTGATCAAGGAGAAAATCATGCTGAAATTGAGATATTTTTAAATGGTCCTTCAAAATTCATTTTTTAATTTGAGAATCACACAAGGGGTGAAGATTCTTTGAGCTGTACATTGTAGGTCAACACAATCCCGATCTACTTGTCCCTTCTCAAGCCCATTCCTTCTACGGGTAACGAAATAAGGAGTTCGGTTAAGTGGCTTAAAAATCTGTATTAATGAGGCATGAAGAATGTCATAAAAAGCTTAATTTTGTTTGCTGATTTCCATCGATATTGATATTAAATAAAAAATAGATGTTACAAATATTAATGAAATGAAAGTTTTTTTTTTTTTTTTTTTTTTTTTTTTACTTTGAACTCGGTGAAACTGCCATTTAAAAATAATTTAGACGAGATACTTCATGGGGGTGCGGTCGCACCCCCCCTAAATCCGCGCCTGGAGGTGGAAGACTGTAGTATAAAAAACTGTTTCGTGACTTTTGCCTGTTTTTCACGTTGTTTTGTTTCTCGAGCTTTCCTTTTCCTGTTAAACCATCCGGATGGTTTTTTCTTTCCTAACATTTTGTTATACACAAAACTCAAAAGAACGCAGATAGAGTTTGCAATACTTTTACTAGAGAACAATGTGAATAAAATGAAGTTTTTTTGCTATCGAAATTTCTCTCGTCAAAATTTCAACGAGACTCGCTAACTCAAAGGTGTCTATAAGACCACACCCAGAGACTATATGCCATCTCCACTTTTAAGGAAATGCAGGCAGGCACCTTCTAAGTACTTGAGGGAAGGGGACACTGAGTCATTCTAGCAAATTTCCTCCTTTACGTAATTAACGAACTCCCCCCCCCCCCCTCCTCCTTCAAGTTGACCGGTGTACATGATTTTTTGTTACAAGTCGGGACCGTGCACTAAATAGGAACCTCTTTTGCTATCTACAATAGTTTATTGTAGTCAGATTCTCAATCTGACGTATTGATACAAATTGGTTTTCCTGGATGATGGATTACACTACCCTAATGAGACGGCAACTTTAAAATGCTGACGAGTCCAGCACAATAGTTTGAGGGTCATTTATTGCCCTGTCTCTGTCTGGTACTATTTTTTAGTTGCCGGTCAGTAAACAAGTCTCACGACCTATTGGCGACAGTTTTACATCAACCATTTAGCAAGATCACTCATCCTTTCTGCAGCCCACTTTCCCGCCCAGCCCGAAAAAGTAACAACCGAAAAGGTGTGTGGTTTTTTGAGATGTCCGAACAAGATGCTCTGTCGCCAACTATAGTAATGGGTTTATAGCCCAACAATAGTCTGCACGATTACGGCACGGGTGGTCTTCAGACTTCTTTGGACCTTTTCTCGCCTCAGGCGTGAAGCTATCTTCGGCCACTCTTCCACCAATGTCCCCAATAGCCCCATATTTTTCTTAGAATATCCTATTACTCCTACCAAACAAAACAAAAAAAAGGGAGGGACATATGGAAGCAATTGGGATTTTAAAAAAATCTTAGGAAAGGCAATTATATTTAATCATTAAAAAAAAAAAAAAAAGGAACTTCCGGGCTGGCCCATTTTTTACAGACATTAATCGACCTGGTTCATGCACCGGAAAACCAAATGGCCAGTACGCCCGTGGTTTGACAGCTTGAACAAAACTCATTAAACTTTAACGGCGGTTTTCCGCTTATTTCACATGGATTTCAGACATTATTTAGATTGTTGCAAAACCTAATAAATACCTCATCGTGTGAAGTTCAGCTATTTGATATGGGTTGAGGTACCTCAACTTTAAAATGTGAAAACTAACCGTAATTTTTTTTTATATATTAAATACTTTTATCAATTATAATTATAACAGTACTATACTGCTACAGATGAATATATATAAATATACTTGTCATGCATCCTTTTTACCAATATGTATTGCATCTGCAGTAAATCGTTAATCTATATAGTTTGGAATGTAATAGTAATTATAATTGCGCTTTTATGTCATAACATAGAATAATTTTATTAAGCAACTCAAAATTGTCAATATTATTATTTCAACAAATATATATTACTTATATATGATACATCTAGCAAATTAAGCTACTCTAGATGTTTTTTCGATCGAAGAAAAATAAAATATAGAATTAAAGTGAATTCTCTGAACACTTGCTTTATTGACCTGCCTTTTCCTAAATTAATTTCTAATAATAAAGTATAATTACTAGACAATCAAACACAATGTAGATTGTTTAGAGGGAACACGTTTATAGGGGACATATCTATTAATTTAATTCTGAAAATGTTAATTTTCAATTTAACAATTGGCTGATTCAAACATTCAAAAAAAAAAAAAAAAAAGAAACATATAAGACTGATCTCTTGACGCCCCCTCTCGCCAAATTTCGTAAATTTGGCACCCCTCTCAAAATTACCTCCGTAAAATCATTTTTTTTTTTTTTTTCCCTTTTCTTTTCTAGACACAGCACGATGGTAAAGATAGAATAGAATTTAGGTAGACAGATTTCAAACTTGTAACCTTCTGATATTACAAAATCGATATAGTGATTTTCGATGTCAAAAAATCATATTTCTTACCGATATGATAGAGGGGCGCTTTTTTCGATTTGAAGAGTGGAGACGGGGGGGGGGGGGCGCAGTTTTTATTTTGAGAAGTGAGAGAGGCACGTTTGGGAACACATTTATTAATTTAATCCTGAAAATTTTAATTTTCAATTTGAAAAATGGCTGAATTAAAAAAAAAAAAAAATCACATACAACTGATCTTTTGGCGCCCCTCCCAAATTTACGAAATTCTCCTAGAATATTTTTTTTATTTTCAAGACGCAACACGATGAAAAATACAGAAATAGAATTGAAGTAGACAGATTTCAAAGATTTATCAATCTGGGTCTACCAGATCGCTAGCGATTTTCGATGTCGAAATATCATATTTCTTACCGATATGGTACAGGGGCGTTTTTTTCGATTCGGAGAGTGGAGAAGGGGAAGGGGGGGGGGGTTCATTTTTCATTTTGGGAAGAGAGAGAGGCACGTTTGAAGAACACATTTATTGATTTATTCCTGAAATTTTTTATTTTCAATTTGGAAAATGACTGATTTAAGAAAAAAAAAACTACAGAACTGATCTTTTGGTGCGCCTCCCAAATTTACGAAAATTTCCTAGAATGAATGCATTTATTTTTCTTTTCAAGTCGCAACAGGATGTTAAGGACATATTTCAAAGATGTATCCTTCTGGTATCACCAGATCACTAATGATTTTCATTAATTCAAGAAAGAAAAAAAAGAAAGAAGAAAAAAAAAAAAAAAAAGAGGAAAAAAAAAAGAAAAAAGAATACAGAACTGATCTTTCGGCTTCTTTCCCAAATTTACGAAACTTTCTTAGAATATGTACATTGAATTTTTCTTTTCAAGACACAACTCACACAACACGAAGGTAAAGACATATAAAGAATTGAGGTAGACAGATTTCAAAGATGTATCCTTCTAGTATCATCAGAACGCTAGCGATTTTCGAGGTGGTAAACAAAAACCACATTTCTTACCGATAAGGCACAGGGGGGCATTTTTCGTTTTGGAGAGGGTAGAGCAATTTATGGTAGGGGCGCATTTTTCATTTTGGGAAGGGAGTTAGCCAATTTGAGGGACACATTTATTGATTTAACCCTGAAAATACTAATTTTCTATTTGAAAAATGAATGATTCAAGGGGAAAAAAAACACAAAAAAGTACAGAACTGAACTTTTGGCGCCCCTCCGAAATTTACGAAATTTCCCTTGAATAATAATTTTTTTTCAAGACATAACACGATGGTAAAGATAGAAATGAATTGAGGCAGACAGATTTCAAAGATGTATCCTTCTAGTATCCCCAGAACCCTAGCGATTTTCGAAGTGGTAAACAAAAATCACATTTCGTAACGATACGGCACAGGGGCGCTATTTTCGTTTTGGATGGGGGGGCATGTTTCATTTTGGGAAGGGAGGGAAGCACGTTCAGGAGACACATTTATTGACTTAATCCTGAAAATTTTAATTTTCAATTTGAAAAATGATTAAATTAAAAAAAAAAAAAAAAAAATCATATAGAACTGATTTTTGGCGCCCCCTCTCAAAATTTCGCAAATTTGGCGCCCCAAGCGAAGGCTTGCTGGGATTGCATCTTTGACCGCCCCTGGCGATCGATCCATCTCGTTTCACACAACTTTTTCACTGCATGCTTTCCTTTCTTCAGAGTATCGTGCATTCCTTCATCTAGCTTGTGCAGCCTCTGAGCAGATTCTCGAAAAAAATTTGCAACTGACGATATTACCCCAACAGCATTTCTTATTGATGGAGTTGAGTAGGCCTTACTAATAACTAAATTTAATCTGTGATTAGAGCAGTAGCTATAAATGGCAAGGGGTTGTATTTTGGCTATTCTAGCTTGAAGTCCTTCATATTGGGACCTCCATCGAAAGCTTGACCACGGCAGTTGGATATATCTAAACCTAGGTTCTGCAGTTCTTCCAATACTACTTTACAAAAACCTTCACCAGTGAGATCTTCAACTTCTAAAAATTTTACAAAATCTTCATTTATAGTAAAAGTGCTTTTATTATAATAACGGATACAGATCGACAGTTTCTCTTTTAAAGCCATATCAGTGGTTTCATCAACAATCAATGACGTCATTCAGAATGAGAAATGTACGTTTTCCCACCAAAAATTATGAAAGAAATAGACTTTATCAATTATTTGGGGAGGAAACTCAATAATATCCAGTGTAACTTTACATTTTCTGGGGAGGGGGGGCACGTGCTCCCTGTGCCCCACCCTGGATCCGCCAATGTTCCCAGTAAAAACAAATCAGCTGGGCCAGCACTGAGTGACTGACTGCGGCCAACACCTGAAATGTACTGGATCATCGGCGGATGTCCTTTGCTTTTCAGTGCTTAAAAATGACCGTCTGGCCTACACTAGGGCCAGCAGTCATTTAACTGCTGTTGGCGGCATCCATGGGCACTGGCAGTATTATTTGCAAGGGGGTGCAAGATTATTAGATTTTACAGTCAACTCACGATAACTCAAAGTTCAAGAGACTGGACAAATTCTTCGAGTTATCTTAAGTTCAAGTTATCGAGAGCCACTCGGTAGTTATTTTCTATTCAAGGCATATTCTTGGGACCTAATGAAAACTTCGAGATAAACGGATATTCGATTTAAAAGACTTCGAGTTATCACTAGTTGCCTGTATTTGGTACCTAACTCAACCATGTTATATAAAATAAAAATAAATAATAAAAAAAAAATTAAACAAAAAAAAAAAAAATCTTTTAAAAGATAAAAAAAAAATGGTAAAAATGCAAAAAAGACTTTTTTACTTTTTTATTGTTCTATATGTTTTCTTTTTTTTCTTCTAAGTAGTTCTCGCGGTATTTAAATAACGATGTTTGGAGCAAAAGAACCAGAAGACACAATACAAAACCTACAAAACAAAGATTTTAATATAAATCCTTTATATGCATAGCCAATTTGTATATGCAGTTGCAACTTTTTGAGCTCAAATCAAGTTTTCATAGTGTTTGACCACTACGAAAAAACATCCATTTCGAACTATTTACTAACAATTTTTGCCAACAAAACTTCATTGAATACATTATCATCCACAACGAGTCTATCTGCCAAGTTTCAGATCATTTGGATGACGGTAAGTGGGTTAATTACCTATCCGAAGATTTTGCCTCGTCAACCTTAACAGGGGAAGGTTTTACAGTTACTGAATATCCCCAAATTGGACATATTTAAATTAAATTTCGTGTTTGGAAGAAGCGTCTGACGTAAGGCAATAAAAACGTGTGTAAAAGCAGCCTTTTAGTGACAGCTCAAACTTGATAGAAAGAATTGTCATCGACAATGAGTGTATCTACCAAGCTTTAAAGTTTCAGATCGATTGGATGACAGGAAGTGGGTTTATCAATCATCCCAAGCGGCATTAAAAGCGTTTATAAAAGCAGCCTTTTAGCATTGTAACCGACATCGAATCCATTTGCTAAGTTTCAGTTTGATTGGATGAAGACAAGTGTGTTAATTAGTTCATTTGAAACGACAATAGTAGCGTGTGTAAATGTGGCCTTTTAGTGATGGTGATAGCTCCCAAAACTTGATAGAATGCATTATCATCGAAGAGTGATCAACAAGCGAAGTTTCAGCTTGAATGGATGACGGCAAATGGGTTAGTTAGCCTTCCACAGATTTGAACGCCACACAAACAAACAATACAAAAAAACGAGTAATATTTTATTTCTTCCAAATTAGAGAAATAATGAAAAAATCAATAATGATATACAGAGGCAGTATAGGAAATGCTCAATTGAATTCTAAAATTGATATTAAAGTCTTATGTCTGATTATTAATAAATATAAATCAAAACATTTTCTAGGAATTGAGCGAACAAAGCTTATGATTATTCAATAAAAGGAAAAATATGCCATTTACCCAATCTCCAAAAATACTAGATAACTGGTGCCTGAAAACCCCCTCTCAATTCCAATCATTTACTGAGCTATAAAAAACGAAATATGAAATAAACAGGAAACTTTAAAAAATAACAATAATAATAATAATAAAAAGATTTAAAAAATGCGAACTGAATTGTAACATTGAACCGTAGTTTCAAAATCGCATATCTGCTATTTTCCCTTGAGATTTTCACGTTTTCCAATTTTACTTTAAGGTGGGGGGGGGGGGGCAAGTGCAACACCCCTTGCATCCTCCTGGCATCGTCCATGGCAGCATCGTTTAAACAGTGGCCCTGAATCGGCTTGCCACTAGCGAGCCGGAACTGGTTTAATTGAATAGCTTTATTCATATGCGAACTATAGTGCATTAGATAAAATGAAAACAAACAGCGAAGAGAATATGTTTTCACTTAAAAACTAACTCTTCCTAAAGATCAAATGAAAACAGAAACAAATATAAAAAATGTGTGGTGTAACAGCCCTGTGCATGCTTGGTTCTCATTTAATTGACCCACTTAGGGTTTGAAAGGGTGGGTCAAACGTGCCCAGTCCGGGGATCGAACCGCGGTCCTGTAGCGTGTCAACTCAATGCGCTACCATTTCGCTACTGGGATTCGAGAACAGAAACAAAGAGAATATTATTTACCTTGTTTCTTCCATCATAACTGAATTTCACTCGGTATGGCGTCTTCGATATGATCTCCTTCAACGGTTCAACATGGCGTCCATAAACAAGCGTAGCTCGCGAATGCGCAAACGGCATCTCTGCCAATCTGATGCGGGGGGGGCATATTAATGAGTTATTGCTGGCAACTCACTCCTAGTTCGTTGACGTATGGCCGCAAATAAACAAAATGCTGGCAAGCCAGGAATGGCTCTATATTTTGCCAATGTTAGCAAAATGCTGCCTACTCATATCCACCACTGTCAGCATCCAACCGTAAAGTTGCCAGCATTAGTGTTTTTACTGGGATAGTATAAGTATAAGTATTGTGTAGAAGTTACTTTTGGAAAGGGGGTTGATTTAAATATCAAAATAAAAACAGAGTGCTCATATACTTCTTTCTATCAAGTAATAACGAAGTTACAAATATGTGTATATTATCTCATAAAGTTCATTTAATCAGAGTGGGGGCCCGTGATCGATAATGCTAAAGCAGCCGGAAACATGCGTTCTTCCCTCCACACCACACACTTTTCGCAATCATTCATGAACGCAAAGTCTTTTATCTTAATAATCTTTAATACTCAAACTCAAATCAAAGTTTCTTTTCAATTTTTATAAAATGAATAAGATGAGAAAGAAATCAATTATTTTTTTAAAGCAAAATCAATCTTCCTTTCTTTTAAACTTGCGAATCAGTCAATGATGTCATCATAAAAGGGCGTTGTTTTGATAACACACTCACCCCACCCACGCAGATTCTCATATGCTGAGCCAATTAGCTCATCGAATTCTCAAGGGCAGCCGAAGTTAGAAATAATTCTTGATCGGCAGCACAGCTATTACATTGCGTAGAGGGAAGACTTCTATTGCCATCGATTGGTTACCATGGCAACGCGTGACAACATGGCTGCCCGAAGCACGTTTCAGGAACGCACAGCTGCTGTGTTTGAAGGAAGATCACTTTGATTGGAAGCGTGTTTTTCTCGTGAATTATTCAGGCAAGAAGATTGCCGTTTATTGGATTTTTTTTTCTCACTTAGCGTAGAAATTGGATCTTCACATTAGAAAATTGTAAAATATATAATTTTAGTTTTGAACTAATAAATTTAGATGCTTCCCGGCTGTACTGGCTGCTGTGCACGAGCCGCCACTGCTTATTCAGTGGTGTAACTGACAGGCCTGTAATGGAGGGGGGTGGGGTCGTCAACTCAGGGAATCCAACGATGGACATTGCTCTAATCTGGCGCTCGTAATTTCTGTCTAATTTGTACAAAGTTAGATAAATATGCTTATCTTTTACTTCTCATCTATATTAAAATATCTCTGAAAAAGTCATTAAGAACTTCTGGCGCATCGATAAGAGTTGTTTTCAATTTGAGTGATTTTCAAGGCTGTTTCATTTACAAGAACTTTCATTTGCGACTGGTAAGTAAATAAAAATTATAATTGTTTCTAGATATTTTGCGCAGTTTGAATTAAGTTTTTTTTTTTATTTTTTTTTTATTTTTTTTTATTTTTTTTTTTTTTTTATGCAAGTTTGAATTTTTATTTTTAGCATTCCTTATTGATAAGCTTTAAATAATATGTATTTCATATTTTAACGAAAAAGTTATGTAGATAGGGGGCTCGAATTTTGCGGGAAGGTATTGACCACTACATTCTACCACTGGACTTGTTGATAAGATCCAAAGACATAGTACATATTGCAAAGCAGGAATGCAACAACATAAAGAAATGCGTTCAATGTATTAATAGATGATTTTTCGTTTTTTTTGCCGTTGACAAGTGAGGTGAAAAAGAAAAGAAAAAAAATAAAGAAGAAGAAAGAAAAAAAAAAAAAGAAAAAAACGTGACGCAATTTTCTAAGTCGTTTTTTTTCCGGTTTTCGCACTACAAACAAGTACGCTAGCACTCGTCTACCCAATTCATCGATCTCTCCATTTAGTACTGTCAATTTAGGGAAAGATCATAGCTTCTATTTTAAAAATAATAATAATACACAGAACACCATGCTCTAGTGTAGCCCCTGCAAATTTTTTTGCCAGGCTCCTTCTTGTTCAATTTGAAAAGTTAGTATTTTGCTAATTTTTTTCTGCAAAAGATATATTTACATAAAGGAACGATTTTACTACAGTTGAAAGCGTATTTAAATGAGTATTGACAGATAAGTGGTTGGCAAAAAGTAGCAAGCTTAAATTAGAAATTAAGGTTAAATGTTAAAGTATTAACTATGAATATAAAAGGATTTTATTCAGAGTCACTGGGTATGACACATAAGCATCTAGTAAAAAAAGTATTATTTATCATTCAAATTTATAGTTTACTAGTTCGTTCCTGTTAATTACTGTCATTCTATCCTGTATATTTTTGCACCAAGTTTTGCTTCATATTTTACCTCAAAAGATGAATTCTGAATTGCAAACTAAAAGATTTTGATCATCAAAATGGAAATACTGCACTCACATGAATAGGTTTAAAATACTCATGAGTTACTGCATTTGACCGGCACCGGGCTAACTATTCATCCTTAACTCAACAGTCAGGTTCCGAAATTTATCAAAGGCATTACATATGATGTTTTGCTGGTTATATAATGGCTAAAGATATCACCATTATCACAGTAGCTCCCTTCCTCAAAAAATGCTGTTAAACATAACCGATGTCATTCAGTTTCATAGACATTTCTTGAGAAAAATGGCATTAAGTTAACTTAATGAAAAAATAATTATTTTCCAATATTAAACTATTCCTCGTACTTATATAATTCTTTATTGTGAAAAATTTCTAAAAAAAAAAAAAAAAAAAACTTTAATTCTGTGTCAGGAACTATGCTAAAATAAACTACTTTGAATTAAATATGCATTTTCCAAGGACAGTGTGTTTTGACCTTGGTTACCTATCTTACACTACCAAACTAATTTTTACCAAAAAACTCTTTATACTTTAGGTTATTCATTTCAGATCCTCCGTTATTTTTTATATCTCTATATTTTATTCTATTCGGGCTTATTTTATTCATCACGCTTATGCTTCTGTTTGAAAATTCTTCAAATGCTTAAATTCCTCTGCTGATTCACTTTGTTACTCTTTAAGCATCTTTGCTAAAGAACAGTTGTTTTAATACTTATGGATCAGTATGGTTTCTTTCTTAAAATATCCAGTTGTTTAAAAGATATAGAAGTACTTAAAAGAGCAGGTATACGAACACGCTATTTTCAGAGTCCACAAAAATGAGACTTTGCTACATTTTTTCGACAACTCCGTATAGTAATTATAAGGGGGTAGGACACTGGGCAGCCCTTCCAGTAAATATATCATTCGTGGGAAAACATCTCAATATGGATTAATGGAATTGTGGTTACTGTCGAGAGTATCAAATTTTTGAAAAATAACTTGTAAACTATCACCTGCAATGGATGAATATCTTGTAAACTAACTAAATGCTAAAGTACAAAGAGTGACAAAGAAACATTTGTTTGCAGTTTGAACTATATACAAACCCAACATAAAAAGTAGCTTGCCTCTTTGAAAGGTACATAGAAAATTCAAAGCAATTTACAAAAATAAATGTCCTTGTATGGTGACACACTTTTTCAGCATTTTTGACAAAATTTTTGCTGTGCGAAATTATAAAAGTACGAGGAATACTTTAATATGGGAGCTATAATTATTTTAAAGTACGTCAACTTAATTCAAAAGATTAATCTATTACCGATTGAGAGAATTATTTAACTTTTCTATTTACTGTTAATTATATGTATTGGCTTTTGGTACCATAATGTCACACAAATAACGTAGCTATGTCTCAGAGTGTAATATTAGTGCACAATTTGTTCTAAATTTTGTCTAATAGTACAGGAATGTACATCGCTTTAACAAATTAAAAAACTTCTGATTTTATAAACAAAAATGCAAATGCAATTAGTTGGGAAAGTAATAGTTTTACAAACATGGCAAAATGCTTATTTGAGAAGTGCTATATAGCACGAATCAAATAATTTGCCGAATTTGAAAACGCTATTTCCCACATGTTTCATACAATATTTTTTAAGATCACGTGCAAAAAAATATCTCTAATACATGTATAAACTAAAGTTGGCACCTCCAGTCAATGAATCGGTTCTAAAAATGCCATTTCTATACCAAAACTAGGGCGTGTGGAACATCGCACAACTTTCAATTACACTATATTATTAATGTGGATTTGTGACATTTATCGTTTTTATATTTTCGTCATTCGCTTAGAAAAAATGGCCAGTTTGGCGATATTTTTTGCGATAATTCTTATATGGGTCTTTTAAAAAAAATTCGCCGAAATTGTGTTTTTGGCGATATACTTTTCGATAATTCTTATGCTATCCATTCTTATAAGTGAAACTGAGGAGAGGAGAAAAAACGATCGTTGTGGAACTATGTTCAAGCAAGAGAATTCTGTTTTGAAGGCATTCGTTTTTTAACTTTTTACGCCGTTAAAGCATTTTTACGGAAATTTTGGAGGTGGGAATGTTTAGAACACCTTAAGAGGCATTACCACAGCGATTTTTATCAAAGTCGTTAGAGCCGTTTTTAGCAATCATTGAAAAACATGATTTTTTCAATGGCAGCTACCTTATGCGAGATTTTGACGAAAACCTTAATGGTAGGTCCAATGGCCGCCAATAATCCTTATACCAAATTAGAACATCATAGGTCAATCTTTTCAGAGTTATGCTGACCACAAACACACACACACATTTTTTCTAGATCACTTTTTAAAATCAGGATGATCGAAAACGTGGAGAAATGCAAAATATATATATATATATATATATATATATATATATATATATATATATATATATATATATATATATATATATATATATATATATATATATATATATATATATATATGTGTGTGTGTGTGTGTGTGGGATTTCCCCCCCCCCCCCCCCCCGAACTGAGCACTTCGAATTGCATTGGTTAAGAGCAGTGCTACGTCACTGCGTGACGTTGCTGCTTCCTGCCAGCCGTTTTGTTTGAATTTCATTCCACGCTCCACGCTATGTAACTAAATTTGTAAGACGTTTAATGAAGAGCTCTTCGGAGCGATGTACCAAATGTTCAACAATAGCTTTCTAAAGTAACCCTAGACACCGTTAAATAAACTATGTTCATGTTAAAAAGAAGATTTTTTTTCAAACTCAGCGTCCCTACATATATATATTGTTGCACAAATTGTCTGTATATATTGTAAATAGTGACGTATTATTTCAAAATTCTATTGTAATTTATTTTTATCCTATTTTATTTAGTAATTAATAGCGATTATACAAGTTAGAAAAAGGTGGCAACACCTAAAGTAATCGAGAAGTTTCGAGATATTTCGTTTCCGATAAATTGGCTGGAAATTTCGAGAATGTCTCACGCGCTTGTTTATAAAAAGACTGGAGAACGGGAAAGTTTTCAGATGTACTTCGGATTTCGTTGAAAGCTGATCGCTTTGTTGACCTATTGGAGTGCGCTTGTATAATCGCTGAATTCGAAGTTATTTTTGTTGAAGCTTGTGTTGAAGCTTGAGAGTAGTTAAACTGTTGCCTGTGAATAGATTTTGTGAGTTTTCTGAAGAGAGAATAAATACTTTTAAACCGTGAAAACTGTGCCATTATTGCCTCAGTGGAAAAATTCATAACAATATATATATATATTGAAATTTTGTTTTTGACCGAATGCTATACTTTCATTACCCTATGTATATATACATATGGGTAAATGAAAGTAACAATATAAAGTTTGAGTTCGAGGCAAGCGGAAAGTCCTCGCAGTAAAGAGCTACTTTCGCCACAATTTCTGATTAAAAATGATTAAATAAAGTTTAACTTTTTGCACGTTGTTATAAAAAAGTTATTTTTACTTGCATCTGCACCTTTTATAAAACGTGACAACCATTCTCCATCCATTTATTGCAAATTTTAAACTTTAGTTTGATCTTAGAAAAGGCTATTCTGTAACGAGAAAAAAAAGTGTTCTGTATATTACGGAAATTGCTCATTCCTTTTTGACTGGTCGTCAGGGAGGAATAATCAAAGAATTAGAATTGTGTACAAGGAAAAGTAAATTGATGTGTAAGAGAAATTTATGTTATGAAATGTAAAGACTTCCTAGCAAATACCCGAACAAAGCGCCTTTATTTTGTTTATTACAAGGAAAATATTACACTGTAGGTACAGTGCGTATTATATCAAGGAAGGTAAAGTGGTATGCTACTTTTTCTTAGAGAGACAATTTTTTCTTCCTATTTTTTCGAGCATGCTGTATTTATACGTAGGGTATCAAATGTATTAAGAAAGCGTCATATGTTTCTATAACGAAGAACGATATAACTTAATACGCATGTAAATCAAAATATTTTATTTAAACCCCACCACACGAATTGTAGATGTTGGTGCAAACATACTTCGTTTGAAACTCTTACGAACAAATGAAAATTTGAGTTGTACCTAAAATTAAAGCTGAGATTTTAAACAATTTGAAATATATATACAATTAAATGCTCCTAATTTGGAGAGGCCACCACACTTATCAAGGCTATAAAGCATTATAGAAAAGTGAAAAATTAGATAACAGAAGTCAAATTTTTTTTAGAAAACAAAGAGTGTGGAACGTTGTACAACTTTCAGTTACATTGTAATACTGATCTAAATTTGTGTCGTTTAACGTTTTATATTTTCATCTTTCATTAAAAAAAAAAAAAAAAATTTGGCGATATTTTTTTACTCTAATTCTTGTATGGGTCTTTAAAAAAAAAAAAAAAAAAAAAAAAAAAAAACTTTGCCAAAGTGACGATTTTGATAATACAATTTTTTTATTATTCTTACATTATCCTTACTTATTTGTGAAACTGAGGAGAGTAGAAAAAACGATCGTTGATGAGGTATACTCAAGTAAAGAGAACTATGTGTTGAAGACATTCGTTTTTCAAATTTTTACGCATTAGAGCATTTTTACGGGATTTTCGGAGGTGGGGATATTTAAAACACCTTAAGAGGAATTACCACAGCGATTTTTATCAAAATCGTTTGAGCCGTTTTCTAGCAACCACTGAAAAACATGATTTTTTTAATGACAACTACCTCATGTTCATTCGCGATTTTGACAAAAACATTAATGGTACGTCTCATGATCACCACTAACCCGCCCACCAAATTGAACAATATAAGTCAATTTCTTCGGGAGTTACGCAGACCACTTACACACAGACAGACACTTTTCTAGACAACTTTTTTGAAATCAGGGTGTTCCAAAACGTGGTGAAATGCAAAAAAAAATAAAAAAAATCGAATGCTGTACTTTCATTACCCTATGTATACATATGGGTAATTGAAAGTAAAAATCAGTTCACTTCCACGTGGGCTCCCTTAGTAGCACTTAAGATATCCAGTTCCAGCCATGTTCATTGTTCACTGTAGTACCGGACATCGAACCTTTTCTGTACAGTTACGAAAATCGTTTCCCCCCCACAGACATTTTAATGCTTAGCACAAAGATAGAGCTACATACGAACATATAGACTCTTTGTATTATTATTATTTATTATTATAGATAATAGATTCTGCCAACTGTTGATGAAATTAAAGTTGTTTCACTTTATTTGCCTTATTTGGTTATGTTCGTCATTTTGAGACAAATTGCACAATTTTACAGTTTCAATTTTTCTTCCAATGCAATTATTATGTAAATGTAACATTATCCTGCACACTCTAAGAATATTCATTATAAGTCTTTAGTTTCGGACAGTTCATTAAACATTTTTAAGTCTGTGGACGTATTGCGTGATTTGCATTATTCCCTTAACAAGCAGAAACAAGAATATTTGAAAGTTTTAAATGAGGAATCAATAAATTTGGTCTCTGAGCGGTGACAAAATCGTTTACATGACTGTGCAGAACAGTCTGAAATATTCTTGAAAGTTTTTTGGACATGATTAAACGAGAGGCATCTCATCCTTGAATCCACTTTCGCATGAGATAAACATTTCTACAAACAATGAAAACATTTCTACAAACAATGAAAACATTTCTACAAACAATGAAAACATTTCTATAATCAATGCAAAGTTATTTCTGTCCTCAGGGATTTGCTTGATATGGGGCTATTGTATTTTTTATAACGTGACAACATTTATTGTGACGAAACTGTCTAAGTATGTTTCCAATAGCAATCAATAAACAGCAGGTGAGTTGAGAGTTTAGACGAATGTTAAAGCTTTTATTTATTTTTTGAAGAAAAATATGGCTAAGAGCCTTTTGAACTGTTGCCTTTTGACTTGTAAATCTTTCGATACGCTTGCCTTAGAAACTTTGAATTAAAATTATTAGAATTTATGATTGTTCACTTGTCTCTTGAGGCATCACAAAAAAAGCCATGCTACATTTTTACATATATAAATATTATAGGTATTGTATTAAGAAATATTAACTTTAAAAATCGTGTTACTATTACATTCAAGGATGATATTGCTTTCATTTTATTAGCTGTATATTTTTACTTTTATTTACTCATACGTATACATAGAGTAATGAAAGTATAGTATTCGGCCAAAAAAAAAAAAAGAAAAAAAAAATCGTTTTTTTAAAAAAAATTTTAACTTTTATTTCTCCGCGTTTTGGAACAGTCAGACAGGAAATAATCTTAGCCACTATTGATGGATTTATTACTTTTTTGTAATTAATCCATTCGCAAAAACCTTTCCTATCAGTACAAGGTTTAAGGTTCTGGATAAATGTTTCAATAGTACAATTGAGCAAGTTGGGTGGATTTGTGTTCCTTTGATTACGGAAAATGAGAGAACCGATTGATTTATTATTAATATGTTAGACAAATTTTCAACGTATAGTTGCTAATTTTGTAACATATAGGCCATTTTTCTGGGTGTAATTGTAAATAGTGTACATTTTCTTTTTTGAAATTCTATTTTAGTAAATTTATTTGTTAACAGCGAAAATGCAGGCTTAAAAAATTGACAATACTCGAGTTAATTGTAAAATTTCGAGATGTTTCTCAGCGAGATGGGGATAATCTTTCTTTACAGAATTTTGCAGACGCCGTCCAAGATCTTGAAGTCCAGCAAGCAATAAGACCAAGATAATAAGATAATAAGTTAATAGCAAGATAATAAGTTGTCTCTAAGACCTGAGGTTATGCCCTTGTGTATGTTGAAGCCGCGCAGCAAGCTCTCGGTAATGATCGACGATTTGCACGCAGGGAATTGACGAGAGATTACTTTGAAATTATCACAAGAAAGCTTAAATAACAGGAAAACAAAATAGAGATAATTGTGATAAGTTATCCTGTATCAAGAGACCGAAGCTATGGATTTACTTGCTGGAACTGCTAGTGTGAGGGACATCTAAGACGCAGCTGCCCTTATTTGAACAAGACAGACAATAACTCTGAATCTCGACAGTTAAAGCTAGATGTCATCTTGCGGGGTAGAGGTTGCAATGTAGAGTAGGTGGTGCCCCATCCAGCAATTTCCACATATCATTCTGTCGAGGAGGAAACCACGGTTTATTTGTGAAGGGGGATATTGACGAAACCTCTCTGCCGTTTAATCGTTAGTTTAAGAGCGAAAGTAACGATCGTACGGGTGGATGTAGCTCGGTGTCTAAACAGCCACCTCTTCTACACTGCATCTTCTGTTTCGCTACAAACTGTGTTTGGTGACAAGATTTCTGTGCATGGAAATTTGGAAGTCAGTAACTCCTTTGTATTTAACACCTACACACACACCGTTTAATTGTTACGCTATAATTGATTCATACATTCTCGGACTAGACTTTTTTAAAGAAAAGTGGAATTAACTTGATCTGTGAGCAAGGTGCTTTTCATGGACCTCTTCCAGAAGCTTTCCATTATGCTACCTGAACGATCAAGAGAAAAGAAGAGATTGGCACCTGTACTTTTGTTACGAGCGTCGAACGAAGTTCCAAGGATTCACCAACTGCACCCGTAAAGGATTCCGATGCACAACAGCTGCCTGGAGATGTTTGGTAGAATAGGAATGTGGATACTCATTCCAGGTATCCAAGTCCAAAGAACTGTCGCCGTTGATTCGAGACAGAAACAAAGACCCTTCTCTGTCCAACAAATAATTTCGTAGTCCTGGAACCAACAATATTGGAATCAGAAACTTTCACTTTTTTTGTGTTGATTTACAGAAGTGCAACCCGCAGGACCAACGGATTTACACCATCCCAAATGATATTTTAAAAGGGTCTTAAGTTACCCTGAGACATCCTATTTCGACGACCACCGGACACTCTTTCCTCGTGTGTCCAGTATCTAGATGATATCCAGGTGCGTTTGGAAGGGGTGCATTGGTTTTCCAGAGAGAGAATTAATATCATGACGGAGCACATAAAGATCTAACACGATGCTAAGATCACAGAACGATCATTTCAAGAGGGCGACAAGGTGTTTTTATGGAAACCTAAACGTCAGAAAGAACTCTCTTCTAAACTTCAGACGAACTGGGAAGGGCCGTATGTTGTTCTTAAGAAGATGAATGACGTCTTGGTGAGGATCCAACGGACACCTTCGTGTAAATCTAAAGTTGTACAGTACAATTGGCTAGCCACGTATTATAGTAGTAATGATAATATGACTCTTCTTCTTAAGCAACTTCGATGCTTGGTACGGGCAGTCCTTAAGAAGAGACAAATGATACGATATTTTTCTGTATATAATTATAAATAGTGTACATATTCCTTTTTAAAGTTCTATTTTTTTTAATTTATTTGTAGCGACAACACAGGCTTAAAAAAGTTGGCAACAGATGAGTTAATCAATAAATTTCGAGATGTTTCCCAGCGCGTTCTGATCGCCATAATCGTTTCTTCTGGATTGCTCAGGAAAGTTCACGAACAAAAATATAAATATCCTCAAGGATGGTATCTCAATTAGTGGGATTTTGAACCCCTCAAAGAAGCTCAGCGTTTGCTGTGGTGTCTGAATTATCGTTGTAGATGAAATTGTACTCACTGAAGCTTTTGTTGAAGTTTGATAGTGAGTTTAATGTTGTTTGGAGGGGTTTTGTGAGTCTTTGAAACGAAGAATAAATGAAAATCTTTATTTTATAAAAACTACACCTTCTGAGAATTTCTTCTGAGAAATTCTTAGCAATAGTTTAAGATATTGTAAAACAAGCTATGCGTATAATCGACGTTACAGCAACTATCTCTGTTATAGTATTTGACTTATGAAGCATGATTTTTATGAGAAGCCATTTTATAACTGTTCTTTACAAATTTCTATACCTTTCAATCATCGACTAAAAGAACCCATGGACAATTCTTTAAATTATTCCGTTGAATAATTTGGAAGATTCTCTTCCTTTCTAAGAATTTTTTTTTGTATAGATCATTCTCTTTGCATACTAAGTAACTTAATACCCACAACGTTTCTTGGTGGTTTATTGGTATTGAATGTACAAGTAAAAGTGACAATGCATCCAGGAGCAGGTTTCAATGAGATGTAAATTAAATTTCTCGTGCAGTATTGATGCAAATACTTTGATTTTTTGGAAAGAATATAACTATAAACTTTTCGATTTATAATTGAACTCTTGAAAAACATTTCTTTCTAAACTTTAAGTTCATGAAGAAAAAAAATTACACATTAGCTGCACAATTGCAAAGACATTGATGCTACATACTTCAAGAAAATCCACTACGTCTTTGAAAGAGACGATTTACTCTATTTATAATAAATCCTGTTCTCTTGAGTCGATTCCGCTTATTCTTGTCTCACTTTCTCCCAAGATTAAGTTGACATTATTGTACACAAGCTTACACGTTATAAAATGCCAGGTCCTGATTCTATTTCTAATGAAATTGTAAAACAATTTCATTTGATACGTCTTTTCTTTCTTCATTGACTTTGTAATAAATGTCTCAATCTTGGAGTTTTATCTTTCATTAGGAGACCCGGCTAAAATTGTAATAATTCAAAAATGCAATGGAACAATTTTGGATGAAATGCGAGACATTTTGCGCTCTTTTTCCTACTCGAAAAAAAATTTAGAATTTCAAAACTATGATTAATCTAGTAGTTATACTCATTATTTTTATATCTCATATCTTTATTTTATATAACATTAGTTGGTGGCATCATCGTGTCCCTTTGCGACGGTGACTTATAAATATATATTGGATCTTTGAGGAAAGAAGAATCGGGGGGGGGGGGGGGATGTGATTTTCCTTGATTTAAAGGATCATTTAATAATGCGTGGTAGAGTCTGGTATTCTAAATTATTTAAGGCGCACAGAACTGCCGGGCAACATATTTTCAATTGTTGCTGAGTATTTAAAAGAAATGACTAAATTTGGGATCGGAGGAACGTCGTTTTGAAAAAGGTTGCCTTCAAAGTTCCTTTGAATTATCGTTAAAAACATTATAAATGGAACTAAACAACTTTAATACCTGTGATATTACTACACTTGTCAATGACCTTGTGTTTGGTTTTCAGGGAAAACATTTACCAGAAATATTTTTGAAGCCCAGGATGCCTTGTATTTGATCAGTGATAGTTATAAAAGTTTCAACTTAGATTATAACCCAAGAAAATGAAAATTATATCTTTTAAAATATCTTTTCGATGGAAAAAAAATATTACTTAGGAGCTATTGATATCAAATTTTGCTTATTCCTATTATTTTGTATAGTTTACCTTATGAAAAATAAATATTTATACTTATGGACAGTCTACTGAATGTCTTGTCAAATACTTATTGGGTTATAAACAATGAATATGTGTTTTCAGGTGTAGTATCTTTAAATATATATATTTTAAATAATATTTTTATACATGTAAATAAGAAGTTCTTATAAGTTTATATAAGAAGAATATGAAATTATATCAGAACTAAAAAAAATACACATAATATTTTTTTAGTTCTTGTATTCCTCTTATATTTTGTATTGTAATATTTTCCCAGCTTTTGTATTGCCTGGAAAAATACAACAATGTAAAAAAAAAAAAGTTATGCATTGCAAACGGGAAGTTTCATACTAATTGTACCCGATATGCAGTTCGAAAATTATTAAACTAATAAATACCTATACACAATGTTGCCGATACACAATGATGATGATGATACACAATGATAGTTCAGGTATTTAAAACTTCTTTAGTGTTTTTAAATGGCAATCGTTATAAAGTTTATGTGAGTGGGTAATTTATTTTTTATAATGTAAGGTTAGTTTCGTGTTTTAGAAAAAAAAAAAACTTGGGATGTGGAACATCATACAACTTTCAAATACACTATAATATTGATCATTGCATTCAAATTTGACATGAAATGGTGTTACTTACCATTTTTATATTTTCACAACAATAATTTTTACATGGGCCGAAAAAAAACATGCCGAAATTGGCAGTGTTACTCAATATACACTACATTATCCTTTCTTGGGCATGAAACAGAGGAATATCAAACATGTTTATGAGCGTTGCTCTAGGGCTGAGAACTGTGTTAAAGGCTGTCGTTTTCAATTTTTTACTCTTTTATCGCATTTCTACGGGAATTTCGGTGGTGGGAATGTTTAGAACACCTTAAGAAGCATTAGTCCAGCGATTTATTCAAAATCGTTTGAATTGTTTTTTAGAAATTACTGATAAACATGATTTTTTTTTATTTTAAACTTATACGCAAGCACAATTTTGATGAAAACTTTAGTGGTAGGTCCCATGGCTACTATTAACCCGTACACCAAATTTTAACATCGTAGGTCAATTCGTAAGGGAGTTATGCTGACACGTACACACAAACATACATTTTCCAAAATTATCCTTCGTTTTTTCATAATTCGTTGAAAAATTATACTTGGTGTCTGAATTGAATGATGCAAACCATTCTGAATTACAGCATTTTATTACTTTTTGCACACACTTCTAAAAATGTATAATTTTGTGACAAATATTATTCCATAACCAGAGGTGTTTTTTTTTTTTTTTTTTTTTTTTTTTTGTTGCACAAAAGTGTATCACGTTTTAAATAAAAACAGATTAGATTCAATGAAAATAATAATTTATACATATATTTAAATTACATTACATACATCATAACTCTGACAGTAAAGCTCTGTATTTTACTTTATTTAACAAGCATTTTAGTTCAGCTTCCATCATTTCTTTTTCTAGTCAGGGTGGTTAACAGCACAGTAGAGGCAGACACATATATAACACGAAGCATTATTTATTGATGAACATCAGGAACCCCACGAACTTAAGTATAAAAATAATAAAAGAAAAAACATATATTCTATAATACTAGTTTAGCAACTTAGTTATCAGACATGCGCAGAAAAAAATCCATCCCCGCGAGTGCAGGACAGTCTATGTTAGATATAGGAGATGGATAGATAATATAACAACATATTTATCCCAACGTTCTTCACTGCTTTTCATCATTACAAGTCTCGCCTAACTAAATAAACACAAGTAGCGTAAGCTACCGTTTCCACTTAGTTTTCCCATCATATCGAATTTCTTCTGTTTAGTAAATTTACAAAGCATTTGATATTTGCCCACCTCAATCGATAACACTTCAAAATGTTTAAGGTAACGTTTTATAGGTCAGATTCTCAGTTTATGTTTATCGAATGCAAATCAATAATGGAATTACAACTAAAAGTTACTAAAGCATACATACACACAAGCCATGTTCTTTTATTGTATTTGATCGGTATTGTTTGACCAACTATTTCCCACTTCTAACAGATAAAATATTTTATCACTTTTTTTTTTAGTTCTAGTTCGCAACAACAGAAGTAAAACATGTTTTTAAAGCCACACTGCGCCATTTGTTGAATATTCATACATTTATCTATTATTTGCTGATTTTTATTAGAGTTGTATAGGGTATTTATAGAATTCCTATTTTATCTCCAATTTATTTATCTGTCAACAGATTTCTCCAATTACTTCATATAACTACCTCCCTAAAAAAAAAAAAAACATTTTGGCTAAGGAGGACACAACTTTTAACCGTTAGATGAATAGGCTAGGTGGGGTGAATACTACTTAACACGCCTGTATTTGCGGTGGTGGGGATCGTTCTACTAAATAATAACATTAATATTTTCAAAATGTAAAGGGATTCGTTGAGTTCTATGGTTACACGAGGATTTTACATATTTGCATGAAGGTTATCTCTTTTTACAATGCAAGAACATTAGACTGTTCATGCTATTTTTTTTCCATATTAAGGACATCGTCATGACTCTTACTTTTGGTTCGGAACGCTATCTGGTAATTTTTATTGCTTAAACATCCTAAAATTTCCATTATATTAGTATAATCCCAAATTTTACACACATTTCCCTTTAAGTAGATATTAACTGGTTTAAAAATAATATATTTTTTATATATATAAACTTTTCTACACTATAAGAGCCCTTTGAAAAATCTTGACCTGATTTGAGTAACTCTTTCATAAAACTAAACATCTTTAAAATCATGTTTAAAAAAATCTAAAATAAGCATCAGAAATAGTTTTGACTGTTATTATAAATATTGATGATGAAGAATATTACATTTGCATATGAGTTTGGGAAAATTAGAAACTAGAAAAGTACAATATCGTCACTTTAAAGATCGATAATCATTGTAAATGAATTCGAAAAGAAGAAAATAAAAAATGTGGCTACATTTGTCAGAAAACCTGATGGAAATGTCGAAGGATATTGAAGATAATCTACTGATAGATGCTAATGTCTATTCTAGAATCTACACATTTCCTTCCACGGAAAATGTTAGTGTCTAGTGCATGAGTGTTACATTTATTAATTTTTCCCATGTTCAACATCAGGTAATGCTTTTTTTAATTTTTAACTCTTCAATCTTTTCAATATATCTTCTTCTTTCCTTCTTCACTCTTTTTTAGTTTTTAAATTCCAAGGGGATGTAAGTACCTTTTCACATGTCTAGCTACACCTTTGTTTATCATTAGAATGCAACCAATAAATTTGGTAAAACTTCCCGTCTTCTGGAGAAACCGCTCTTCTCTTTCTATCCCTGTATCAATGCCTGATTTTACGCCTCAAGTTCAGTGCAGAATTTTAAGAAACAGGTGCGTAATCAGGTAACCTGGGGTTTTAGAGACAAAACATTCCCAATAGGATTCTCCAAATTCCAAGGTTATTGTTTGAATTAAATGAATTTCATGAATTTGAGTTTGAATGAATTGAAAATAAAATAATTGGACATTATATAAAAGTGTAATGAAACTAATATAATACTTGAAAAAGGTTGTAATTGAATTCAAAATGACTACTTCATCACTGAAAACATTAGTTTTCAAATTCTGAATATACATTTAAAGAATTGATGTTGTTACTATACAGAGCAGAATATACATTTAAAGAATTGATGCTGTTACTATACAAAGTATTTTATAAGAACAATTGGAATAAACCATGGCAAAGAAAAGACTGAAGTTTAAACTACTTTCTTTAACAACAAATAACTTCGTAAATTTATTATTCGCACCAACAAGATAAAAGTAAATTATAAGTAAATAATTAATAAGTAAATTATTTCTTTGTTAGAGTTAGCATTATATAGGTGTATTTCTGTTGATGTTTAACAAAATATATTTGAATTTTTTGTGATTTCCACGGTTGCTTGGTTTAAATTAATTGATAAGTGTCCAGTTTTATATTCTTCGCTATTTATACACTTCTTTCTATAAATAATGTAACGAATAAAATACAGTTTGCAAACTGGCAGTAAGTTTTTAAACAAATCAACCGTACAGTATTTATGTAAACGCCAACTTTGGCTTTTTAAATTTTAGTTGAAATATAGGTTTTTTTATGCTGAATATATACTTGTGTTTCTCTGGAAGAAGTAAGAAAGTTGTCAAGAGAAAACAAAGCAATAGTTAAAAACTCTTTCATAAAAAAAGTTATTCTGAATTGAATTTCCTTCCCAAAGCTTTCATTTGCTTAAACATAAACTAAGTTTTAAACTGGAAATATTAAGTTCATACTCAACTTCTTAAAATACATGATTACCTTTTAATATTCAATCGATAAAAAGCCTATCTCCCCCTCCCCCTTCAAAGTGGGGATATTATAAAGTTGTATGCATTAATGACAAGAGATAATATCCAGTGGTATTGTTGATTTTTGATGATGATTGAGAAGCACAAGTTCTTTGCAGATTCTTTTATTTTTTAATCTCTAACCTTTACTTTAAAAACCAATCTTATATTTTATCATCTGCAATATACAACCACCCATTTTTCAAATTACGATGAATGAAAATTAAATTTTTGTTCGTGAAACAGTAAATAGTGATTTTTGCTTTCCTACAATTTGTATCAATAGAAATAAAAAAATTAAAAGTTTTCAAAGTTTCTTAAAAAAAAAAAAAAAAAAAAAAACTTTTACCGTTTTTTCTCAAACTATATAATACTTCTCCCGTATCTGGATACAAATTCCATTTCAAATATACTGCTGTATGTTTTTCATTGACTAAATAACGAGTTTCGATGGATTTACAACTCAAAATAATGCATAAAATAACTAAAAGGCTTTAATGAACTGAATAATACCCACTGCAACATTAGTTCTCGAAAAAAAAAAGTTACTGCATATTCTAAAATAATCAAAAGTGATTAATAATTTAAAATAAATAAGTTTGCTATTTATTTACAAACTAGGATCATTTTTGAGGCTTAAAATAATATAATAGTAATCAGTACATTCTGATTGTAAAAACTTCTTGCGAGTGAAATTTGATTTTTTGTAATTAAATTTTCTCTGGAAGATGCAAAGATCTTTGCAAAGTGGTGGCTATAAGAAGAAAAGAAAAAAAAAATCAACAAAAAATAAAGATGATAAACGTCAAAGAATAGATTGTTATGGAAAAAGTGTACACGAATCTTAACCAACCACATTCTTTCCAATTGTCTAGTTCAAAACATCAATCCTTTCAGATGAAGTTTAAGAAACGACTGTAAGATGTCACGAAAGAGTATAATTAATAGTTTAAAAAACTAAAAAATACGCTTTAATAGAAAAGTGAACTAAAAAGTAGAAAATAATTTTAAATAAGTTTGAAATAAGAATAGAGTGATTAACAAGAACTATTTATTTTATCGTAAAAAAAGCGTGGGGTGCTTGATGTCAATTATTGAAAATATTTAATGACAGATATTGGTAAAAGTAGAGCCATTATGAAAATATCTTAAAAAACACCCCACGCTTTTTTACGATAAAATAAATATTTCTTGTTAATCACTCTATTTTTATTTCAAACTTATTTAAAATTATTTTCTACTTTTTAGTTCACTTTTCTATTAAAGCGTATTTTTTAGTTTTTTAAACTATTAATTATTTTCTACTTTTTAGTTTGGTTTTCTATTAAAGCGTGTTTTTTTAGTTTTTAAACTATTAATTATTTTTTTCTGTAAACTATAATTTTTTTTAGTTAGTGTACAAAACTCTCCAGTTGTTTCTGCCAATAGTCACATGCTTGTCTCAAATTTAAGTCATGTGTATGCCTTAGTACACACCGTATTACTTGGCACAAAACACTATCGTGTCTCTGAATATGAAAAATCACTAATCCTGAAGATCCTGGTAAGGATAATACGACTAAAAAAACACGCTTTGTATAACCGTCGTTCAAACGACAAATCTTTCAAAAGGCACACCAGGGTTCGATTCCGGAGAAGGTTGGTTGGTTGGAATTTAACGGCGCAAGGGCAACACAAGCTAATCCTTGTGATAAAGCGACAAACTTATTGAATTATTGAATTGTCATCGGTCCTTAATAAGTATGCCAAATTTCGAGTTAATCCGACGTTTTGAAGGGGGTCAAAATCATGTTCAAAGATTCCGTTACATACTAACATACATACGTCTGAAGCTAATAAAAGCGTATTAATAATTTATCCGTTAGACGTGGCGTCGATAATATTTTGCTCTTCCGCACCTCAAACGGAAGACATGATACACATCGAAGTAAAACGAATAAAACTCATAACTGTACGGTAATACACTTTCCAATTGCATATTTCAAGTAATTATTTTTTCAGATGAATATCAAAATGTGACTGCTGAATGACAAGAAGTGCAATTTCTCCCTGGGCAGTGGCGACAATGAGAAATTGCACTTCCGCATCTCAAATGAATTTTTTCTACTGCAGATCAAGAAGCAAATACGGTATGCGAAGAGGTGCAATTTCGCTTTGGTAAACGGAAGTAGTGAAAAATTGCCCTTCTGAGCATCAATGAGAAGGCGGGATTCGAATCGAAGGACTGGTCGTCAAAGAAAAAGTTTGTGCGAAAGATTATTCTAATAGTTTTTCCGATTGCATAATTCAAATAAAAAATATTTCTTTTTCAATTAAAGATCAAGAAGCACCTATTGGATGAAAATATGGGCAATTTCTTCTTGGGAAAAGACAATATTGAAAGATTGCACCTCCGAACGTCAAAGAGAAGATAGGATACACATAAGGACAAGTCGTCAAAGAAAAAGCGCGCGCGCTTGTGTGTGAATCATTATTCTATCCAAATGCTCTTTCTAATTGCATATTTAAAATAAAAAAAAAAGTTCTTTTTTCAAGTAGAGAACAAGAAGCAACTTCTTGATGCCTAGAAGTGCAATTTCTCCTTGGTAAATAACAGTACATAGAAATTGCCTGTCTGAACCTCAACTAGTTGAAGGGATGAAAATATATATATATATATATATTTTCCAAGTGAAAATCAAGAAGTACTGCTTGTAGTAACTTTGAATTGATTAGATCATGATGCGACCCTGGGCTATTCAGAGGGTCAGCTTAGATTTTTTGTTAACAATTAATTAATTTCTTTTCTTCTTGTTTTGTGATTGTCTTGTCTTTAAATAAACCAAGAAAAAGCCAAATCGAGTTGTTTTCATTTATAGTTATAAGTTTTGTTATGTGAATAAACATGGATTAGTTAATGTTACCTACCAGAGTTCGCAAAAATGCGTGAAATCTGCGTGAATACGCAATAAAAATCAATTTTCCCCACCCCATAGAATTAACCTCATACGTAAATTCAAGCATCGGCTCATCAGGGTTAAATTTTTTAAACATAATCCTCCATTTTATAAAATCAGATATCATCCTAGCCGTTTTTCGATGGGTGGCTCTACCTCCCTGCCCTTTTTCTTTGAAAATAGCGTCTTTTACTGAAAAAATTTAAAAATTTCGTTTATTTTCCAACGGAATGCAATATGCGGATCACCCCCTCCGAAATAGCCTGTTACGCATGCGCATTCATGTTCAAACGTGCCTCGCATAGACCAGTGACTGACTGTAGTCATTGATGGGCTGCTGAAACCACGTGTGACATTAGTAGGGTTATTGTAGGGGGCCGTCCCACAAATTCCAAGTGCCATAGAGAAAAAAAGGTAACCTCATGCTTGATTTCATCAGATTAACACTATGTAGTCCACACGCCTAATCGGAATTCTGTTTTTTTTGTGCTTTTTTTTTGCGTGTGCGTGCCAGTAGGACTGTTTCAGATGTTCAGATCATTTCGCCTATACCTATCGCCTGCGTTTTTTCGTGGTTTTTGGGATATCGTAAATCGTCAAGTTTTACTTCTCTGGTATTTTCCCGATAGCATTCGAGGTGTTACCGGCATTTACCCTATAGTTTCACGGGACACCAACATGGTGTCCCCGAACGGCATCATGTTAACAGTTAGTCTAAGGTTTATAATTATCAAGTGTTTTTAGTAAACATTAAAAAAGCATATTTCCGCCCTAATACGCGAAATCGCGATCGTGCATCACTGCTATTGATGCAGTTATTAATTTCGTCAAAAAACTTATTTTGCTTTAGTTTTAGAACATTTTTGTTTAAAAAATACTAAAATAGTCTTTGGATTTTAAAAATACCTCTAAAAATTTAGAGAAGGGGTGAAAATACCCTTTGGAAATATTTAATTGGCAAACACTGGTACCGACACACCCGGGAAATCCCGGGACCTTTTAGAGATCGGTAAACCCTTTTTTGATGCTGAAAGATTGAATATAAGAAGAATTTATGTGCTTGCAGCATGAAGATTATTACTGCTTCATGTCTAGAAAGGCAATTTTTTCTTGGCAAATGCAGCAATGAGAAATTTCCCTTCTGAACTTCAATATGTGTAGACGGGATATGATTCAAAGGACAAGTCCTCAAAGAAAAATTGTGAGTGATACGTTATTCAACCTATAGTCTTTTCGATTGCATACTTCAAATACAAAATATTTCTTATTTTTTCTTTCTATTGAAAATCAAGAACTGCTTCATGTCTAGTAGGGAAATTTCTCCTTGGAAAATGCAAACAATGAGAAATTCCCTTTCTGAACCTCAATGCGTAGACGAGATATGAATCGAAGGACATAAAGTCAAAGAGAAAGTGTGAGTGAAATGCAATTCCTCCTAATAGTTTTTCGATTGCATGATTCAAATACAAAATATTTCTTTTTTTCAAGTGAAAATCAAGAGGACAAGCTTCATGACTAGAATGACAATTTCTCCTTAGTAAGGGCCAGCTATGAGAAATTGCCCTTCTGAACCTCAATGAGTAGACGGGATATGAACTCACAGAAAAAGTGAATAACAAAAGGAAGACAGACGATACTGGTGATCATGCTTATCACCTCGTAACAAGCATGATCACTAGCTGTACACTTTGCATGCAGGTGAGGATTGCTCACATACCCTATTAATGTCTGTTTTTGTTGTTTGTTTTGAATTTAAACATCATTTTGTTAATGAAGACAACATGATGTCATCTTATAATTTTAGAAAATTTAATATATATATATATATATATATATATATATATATATATATATATATATATATATATATATATATATATATATATATATATATATATATATATATATATATTTATCTCTGTTTGTGATTCTTTGGTTTATTTCATGAATAAACATAGAGCTACTTACTTGCAGCATTTCGTGTCAATCAAAGCAGTACTTGCCCATTTTTTCACACTTTATCGCTCAGTGCTTAACTTTTGGAAATGAGTGCATGAAATCGGAAAATAATACCATACATTTTAATGCAATGACCATGACTAATATTATAGTGCAATTGAAAGTTGTGGGATGTTCCATACCCCTAGTTTTTAAAAAGAAATTAGAAAACAATTTAAATAAAAGGAAAAACTAATGTACTCGAAATTTCTCAATCCGGACTAAAAACCAATTTGTGAACAAAATTGTTTGAAAATAAAACTTTGAAAGCGATTAATATCCAATTGAAAAATAAATTATCCACTTTCTTTATGCCTCTGACATGAAAAGAAAAATAACATGTTTCCCTGAAATAAAGATTACATCATTTTGAAAAAAAAAAAAAGAAAAAAAAAAAATCCTTTCTGAATATAATGTTCATCTAGTAAATGCTTTAAATTATATTTCTGTTTTTGACATATTAGAGAATGTTGAAATTGAATAAGTAAACAGGGGTTTTTTGTAAGAAAAGCTCTAATTTATCGAAAAATCAACAGAAGAGCAAAACGTAATTATTTTAATACTACAATGAATAAAATTTAAATGTTGGGGATTTCAACATAATTTTAAATTTTGTGAAATCTAGAATTTTCGTATAAAAAAAAGGTTATTTAACCTAGGTTCAAATATAGTTTAAATTGAAACAACACTTTTTTAATTGTCATATTAATCGTCATTGGAAAAAAAAGAATATTATTTTTTATTTTTATCATACTTTTTTATTTAGAGACATTATTTTTGTTTTAAAGTAGATAAAAATGTATTTTTTTTATCTATTTTTTCCATTTTATTAATTACTTTATAACTAAAAATATCAATCTTTAATTAAATTGATAATGTTTTGCAACAACATAGAATAAACGAAAAATAATCCACGTCTTTGCTTTCGTGTCTTCTTTTTATTCCCGATAAGAAGAAATTTTAATAATTAACAGATAAAAAAAAAAAAATACTAGTCCCTTTTCTACCAAGCAAAATTATTTCGAAAGACGTTGAACATACAAGTTTCTTTTTTAGCTTCCTTATAAACCACATAAATTTGAATCTTGTGGGTATTGACCGATAAAGAGTGATGTTTACTTTGAAATTGTAATTTACCGAGAACTTACGATACAGGATCGAATTATCTGGCTGAGTAAAGTTCGTGAAATTAAAGCGAAAAGGTGTTCATCTAAATAAATTTTTAAATACAAATGTTCTAATGCTCTGAACTATGCTGGAATATAAAATAAAAGTAAAAAACTAACTTCCTTGCAAAACTTCCAAACTTAAAAATGTGAAGATTTGAAAACTTAAAGATTTTTATTTGTCAATTTGGGAAAAGTATATTTTCCTGGAATAAAAATTTGAAATTAATAAGATCACTGGATAACTCATATAAATTTATATCCTGCAAGGAGATGAAATTAATTGAAATGTCACCATATTTCCCTCATCTAATGCTCTGTAATAGTTTGCCTTTAGTTACCATCAGGCGTTAACCAGTCTTGGTGAGAATTACTCATATAGAACTCTATGGGGATTTTTAAGTCTCCTTCAGCTTCTAATCTCATCTTTCAATTTTATAACAGCTTAAAAATATATATAACCCCTCTAGGGTAAGTACTATATTGTTAGCTTTGGCTACTGATCTCTAACTGCAACTTCTCATACAGGACATGCTTAGTTTATGACTTGAAACCACAGAAGGCTTAGCAATAAGATTTCGGAAATATATAGTAGCATCTTTCCCCATAAACTACTAGTTAGCGTTCGTTGGTAACCAACGAAAACCTATTACAGAGCATCAGATGGGGGAAAGAATGGCGGCAATACATTTGCCTTTGCTTGTTGAATAGATACCACTTATGAGCTATTCAGACTTTACAATTATACCAAAAAACTAGGGGTGTGGAACATATCACAACTTTCAATTACTCTATAATACTGACGTGGATTTGTGTCACTTAACGGTTTTATATTTTCGTCATTCATTTAGAGGAAATGGTCAGTTCGGAGACATTTTTTGCGGTAATTCTCGTATGTACCTTTAAAAAAAAAAACGTTGCCAAATTGATGATATTTTGACAATATACTTTTAGACAATCCTTATATTATCCTATAAGCGAAACTGTGGTGAGAAGAAAAAACGATCCTTGATGAGGTATACTCAAGGCAAGAGACCTCTGTGTTGAAAGCATTCGTTTTTCAGCTTTTTTCGCCACTAAAACATTTTTACGGGAATTTCGGAGGTGGAGATGTTTAGAACACCTTAAGAGGCATTACCACATCGATTTTTATCAAAATCGTTGGAGCCGTTTTTTTTGCAATAATTGAACAACATGACAGATTTTTTTAATGGCAGCTACCTTATGCGCCTGGGCGATTTTGACGAAAACCTTAATGGTAGGTCCCAAGGCCAACACTAACCCTCATCCCAAATTTGAACATCGTAAGTCAATATGTTCAGGAGTTATGCTGACCACAGACACACATACATACACACAGACAGATAATTTTTCTAGATCACTTTATTGAAATCACGATGTTCCAAAACGTGGAATAATGCAAAAAAAAAAAAAAAAAAAAAAAAATACAAATTATTTTTTGATCAAATGCTATACTTTCATTTCCCTATGTATGCATATGGGTAATTGAAAGTAATAACTAAACTTGCATAAAAATACTAGACAAATACAAGAAACCTTTAAAAAGAAAGCACATCAAGTAAAATGGTCAGCCAGAAAAGTTATGAAAACTAATGGTTGACCTCAAGTGGCCTCATTTGATTTCTTTGGGGTACTTGTGCAGAATGATCCAAATTGGGATTATTGGAAGGAGCCTACCACAGGCATTCAAAACTTGGCCGACTAGGCTTTTATCGAAATTTAAATTCCATAATATTATCTGGCTGACCATTTTACTTAACGAGGTGTTTTTTTTTTTTTTTTTTTTTTTTTTTCCCTTTTTTTTTCTTCTTTTTTTTTTCCCCCCTTCTTACAGCGACTGGTTTCTTTTAGGAAGATATCAATTCTTTTTGTATGTGTGTGTTTGTTATGTTCTAAATGGGAAAGAAACGGTCGATGGATTTTTAACCCTGAATTATCATATCTTTGCTTCTAAGCGCAAAATAGCATAATTGACAGCACCGTTAAATTCATATACGATTCTTTGTATTGAGAGCGAAGAGCTACAATAAATGTCATGCTTAAATATTGAGATTTAGGTTTGCAAATTATATTATATATTAATATTTTTACAAAAATCGTCTGTAAATAATTGTAAATAGTGACGTATTTATTTTAAAGTTCTATTTTTATTTTTATTTTTTTTAATTTGTAAACAGCGATGATACAGGTTGGAAATAGGTGGCAACATCTAAATTATTCGGGAAATTTTGAAGCATTTCGATCAGGTGATTGGTTGGCTGGATTTTGCTAAAATTTCTTCCGCCTCACTATTTAAAGAGACGAAAAATGAAATCGTGTTCAGATCTGTCGAGAATCGTTTGCTTTTCGGATGTTGTGTGTAGTTTCTGAGCTTGAATTAACGCTGTGTTCGATGTTATATGTACCGTTGCTTGTATTGAAGCTTGATAGCGATTGTTTTGTTGTTCAAAAAAGTTCTGTGAGCCTTCGAAGGAAAAATAAATTATAGTTTTTATTTAGTAAAAGCTGTGTCATCATTTACTCTGATAAAAATTCTTAACAATATATATTATTTTTATATATTAATTTTATAAAAACTTTAGCCTGCCAAGTATTGATTGCCTATGGGGATTCCTTCCAACAATCCCAATTTAGTTTATTGTATGCAAGCCTAACCTAAAGAACATGTATTCGGCCCAAACAATAGATTGCATAACTTTTTCTGGCTGACCATATTACTTGGAGATTTTTCTTTTACAATGTCTACAACTGCTTAGCTTAAATTTTCCTACTGTCCTAAAAAGATCTGACAAATTCTTCAATTCGCCAAATGACGCCACTTTTAAGCCCTTACTTAATTCCTTAAAATACATCCAAATCGCCGAAGTCCTTCATTGATATCCATTTCAGAGTCAAGAAGACAAGTTATCCGATGACATATTTGCGAAAGAAATCCAAAATGCAGCAACACAGCCTAGATTGAGAAGAAAACCCCACCAACATCCGATCGATGGTCATAGGTCAAACGTGATAAAAATAAATAATCGTGATTCTTTTTACACAAGAAGTGATGCTAATCTGAGTTGTACGTTTCCCTGAATCCCCATTATTTCCGGAACGAGAAACTTGCTAGGAAAAGAGTTTATTTTTACTACCGACAGCTTATCCAAACAAGTTAATATAGATTGTCCCTGAAAGCGATATATTTGGCAAGTATTCTTAAATTTCTCTTAACCAAATGAGTTTGTAAAGATATTAGAGTTTGTTTGTTATCATTAATTATTACACGAATGGATTAAAAGTATTTCATTTAATTATTAACTTTTGGGTAAAGTTAGAGATTGTTTTGACACAACGTGTCATAAAATTACTTTTGGAAACAAGATTCTTTGCTAATTTGTAATTATTATATCAATTGAAGTCGTTATCTTTTTTTTTATTTATCTAAAATTAATTACACTACATATTTTATAATTTTTTTTTTATTAAATAGATTATTGAACATATATAGATTTAGAAATGGAAATTTTTTATCAAAATATAACTTTTCTGATTATTTTATCAATTTGAAATTTTTTCCATGAAATTTTTTGGACATTAACCTTTTTAATATCTTAAAACTATACTCACAATATACCTATAACAAAAACAAGCTAGATTGTATAAGTAACCGTCACTAAGAAACCCCATTTAGACAAGTCACTGTTATGACGCATCAGGTCCAGATAACAATTAAGTACAATTCGGTGACATGTATTGACAAAAATTGTCGCTTGTTAAGTTTCGCTACTCAAAATAATAATCTTGACAAATTTCGAGCTTTTATTAATAAAAATGTCACATTTTGTTTTCTCACAAAATGTTGTGAGAAAACTTTTCAATGAGTATTCAAGTTATAACTAAAAATCTTTATTTGCAACTAAGATGTGAAATTGGAAATTCATCTCTTTGAAACCTTCCATTCTACATATCTTTCGTGTCCATTACTTTTGTTGTTAAGTCTAGTACAGGCGGATGGACAGAGCCTTTGTATCATAGGGTGGTTCGAAAAATATATATCTCTATATATATAAGGCAAAGCCCTCACTCACTCACTCACTCACTCACTCACTGACTCACTCATCACTAATTCTCCCACTTCCCACATAGTCACAACTCTGAAAATCGGCACAAATATCAACAATGGTAAAAATAGAAAAAGTAAACTATTCCGATCTCGATTAACACACTTTAAGGGGTCGAAAAGGGGTCAAACGTTCCAAACGGGGGACATTCGAAAATCCTACTTCCCACATAGTCACAACTCTGAAAATCGGCACAAATATCAACAATGGTAAAAATAGAAAAAGTAAACTATTCCGATCTCGATTAACACACTTTAAGGGGTCGAAAAGGGGTCAAACGTTCCAAACGGGGGACATTCGAAAATCCTACTTCCCACATAGTCACAACTCTGAAAATCGGCACAAATATCAACAATGGTAAAAATAGAAAAAGTAAACTATTCCGATCTCGATTAACACACTTTAAGGGGTCGAAAAGGGGTCAAACGTTCCAAACGGGGGACATTCGAAAATCCTACTTCCCACATAGTCACAACTCTGAAAATCGGCACAAATATCAACAATGCTAAAAATAGAAAAAGTAAACTATTCCGATCTCGATTAACACACTTTAAGGGGTCGAAAAGGGGTCAAACGTTCCAAACGGGGGACATTCGAAAATCCTACTTCCCACATAGTCACAACTCTGAAAATCGGCACAAATATCAACAATGGTAAAAATAGAAAAAGTAAACAATTCCGATCCCGATTAACACACTTTAAGGGGTCGAAAAGGGGTTAAACGTTCCAAACGGGGGACATTCGAAAATCCTACTTCCCACATAGTCACAACTCTGAAAATCGGCACAAATATCAACAATCTCTATATATATAAGGCAAAGCCCTCACTCACTCACTCACTCACTCACTCACTCACTCACTGACTCACTCATCACTAATTCTCCCACTTCCCACATAGTCACAACTCTGAAAATCGGCACAAATATCAACAATGGTAAAAATAGAAAAAGTAAACTATTCCGATCTCGATTAACACACTTTAAGGGGTCGAAAAGGGGTCAAACGTTCCAAACGGGGGACATTCGAAAATCCTACTTCCCACATAGTCACAACTCTGAAAATCGGCACAAATATCAACAATGGTAAAAATAGAAAAAGTAAACTATTCCGATCTCGATTAACACACTTTAAGGGGTCGAAAAGGGGTCAAACGTTCCAAACGGGGGACATTCGAAAATCCTACTTCCCACATAGTCACAACTCTGAAAATCGGCACAAATATCAACAATGGTAAAAATAGAAAAAGTAAACTATTCCGATCTCGATTAACACACTTTAAGGGGTCGAAAAGGGGTCAAACGTTCCAAACGGGGGACATTCGAAAATCCTACTTCCCACATAGTCACAACTCTGAAAATCGGCACAAATATCAACAATGCTAAAAATAGAAAAAGTAAACTATTCCGATCTCGATTAACACACTTTAAGGGGTCGAAAAGGGGTCAAACGTTCCAAACGGGGGACATTCGAAAATCCTACTTCCCACATAGTCACAACTCTGAAAATCGGCACAAATATCAACAATGGTAAAAATAGAAAAAGTAAACAATTCCGATCCCGATTAACACACTTTAAGGGGTCGAAAAGGGGTTAAACGTTCCAAACGGGGGACATTCGAAAATCCTACTTCCCACATAGTCACAACTCTGAAAATCGGCACAAATATCAACAATGGTAAAAATAGAAAAAGTAAACTATTCCGATCTCGATTAACCCACTTTAAGGGGTCGAAAAGGGGTTAAACGTTCCAAACGGGGGACATTCGAAAATCCTACTTCCCACATAGTCACAACTCTGAAAATCGGCACAAATATCAACAATGGTAAAAATAGAAAAAGTAAACTATTCCGATCTCGATTAACACACTTTAAGTGGTCGAAAAGGGGTTAAATGTTCCAAACGAGGGATATTCGAATGTTCCTCTTCCAATGTAGTCATTTTTCTGATATTTTTTTGCAAATGTTAAAAAAATAAGTCATTCCAATATCGATTAACGAATTTTTAAGGGATGAAAAGACGACGCAACATTGAAACTATACGAGGATTAACTTAATGTCTAATTAACTTAATTCCAATACAGCTACTACTTTGAAATTTAGAACTAAGAGCAAACATAAACACAATAAACTATTCCAGTTTACTATTCACAATTATAAATTTCGTTTAAAATGTCAACAAAGGAAAGTTCCTATTTTGATAAATCAATTTGTCGGGATCGAAAAGGGAGCAAACGTCTGAAGTGTAGAATACATGAATGTCTTTTGATCGCTAAAATGCTAATGGTAAAATTTCGTAGCGCAGCACGGGTATTCAGCTAGTATATATATATATTGAAACGGCTGAGATGAAAAAAGTTGTAACATATCTTGATAAGAAAAACTGTGAGAAAAAAAAAATATCTTCCGATCGCTCATTCACCTCAAAGTCTGGAGAAAATGCAAAAAATAACTATTTTTCCTACATTTTTTAAAATTTCTAAACGTTGTATATTTAAAAAGTAAATGCTTGCAATGTGTAGTGAAAGGAAGGTATAACACAGGAAAACACTGTTCTATGCATATCTAAAATTTATATTAATAATTAAAATTATTCAAAAGTAACATTTTTGTAAAAAAAAACCAATGATTTTTCTGTAAAATGGGTACTAACGTTATTTCTTACATTTTTTTTTTTACGTTTTATTAATTTGGTGCACTTTTTCTCGAGCTTTCTATCCCAGTGATGCACTTTGAAGAAAACTTTAGTAGAAAAGTCGGGTATTATGGATCTTTTTTTTTTTTTTTTTTTTTTTTTAAAGAGGTGTCGTCCTAACGTCTTTGGCGTCAGCGGTACCCACTTTTTGTCTTCCCTTTCTATACAAGTGTTCCACTGCTTCTGAGTGACAAGGAAACGAGTTGAATTCTGATTTCAGTGGCCCCTAGTAGCACAGAAACTTCGGCCAATTTCGCCAGATATATGCCAATCCCGATGTGGAACGTTGTGAATCAGTCACTGGAAACAATATTAGCCAATCTCGCCCAATTCTGGATAAAATATAGAAGAGGTTTTGAAATTTAGATACACAGTTTTAAAATTGGGATATTGTGTTTATGAGAAACAAAACTATGTGGCGGTTTTGATGTTTTTTTGTTGAAAAATTGTGTACTGTGGAACTATGCTCGGCCAGAATTAGCCAATCTTCCAGTCTTCCAATGTTTCCTCCTATATAGCTGTGCTACCTCGGATGTGCCAGTCTTTACTTACAAATGTTCATTTATTACTTTCCAGTCCTATTACAAGCATTCCAATTAATTATGTCCAAGTAATCAGTGGTTATAAAGTTAAACTTGGTTGCCTTGAAATGCCTGATTGTCTTTCACTAGGAAATTTCTAGTGATTTCATAACTCGACGACCCAGTTCTCATACATCTCTCCTTTCGTACAAAATCATTACCGAAATAAAAAAATTTGGGTGATTGAAGGAAGCATTTCGTTCAGTAACCGAGTTTAAAACTTGCAGTAAATATACAGGGGGGTATCGAGACAATCGAATTGCCTCATATAGGATCTTATGTCCTTCAAAAAATTAATTAATTTTTTTTTAATGCAATAATATGAAGAAGATATAACTGATCTGTGCTCAGTACTTTCATCTCAACTTGAGGAATTAAACACTGAACACGTAAAAAATCAGTTAGAGGAAATGTTTCACTGTTCTTCAATTTTTTATCTATGTTCTGAATGAAAAATTTTATTCCTGTTGTAAATACTATCTACGCTTTTAAATAGGCATGTGAATTATAATTAATTGAAGTATAGGGGGCATATACCTCACTGTAGTGGTCTCCCAACGTGCAATTTGATCTGTCAGATTATTTCCAGCCATTATTAAGTCCCAATCACAGCCATATGCGCTATGATCCAATGAATAAGCAAGTAGTTTTATGAGCTCCAAAGGAAGAGAAAGCGCCTCGAGAAAGGCCACCCGGATTGAAACCTGCCAAAACACAGTTTTTATCAATGTTTCAAAGGTTATGCGTGTACGATTATTATTGAATAATTACTAATTTGATTTTTTCCAAGTTCTATCGACTTCATTCCACACAATGCAAACTAATATGTCTCGATAATTAAATGACTGGTGCATTCTACAAATTGATGGAATTTTTTTTTTTTTTTTTTTTGTATTTATTCAAAACCTTGAAGTGCATGCTTGAAGTAAATTAAAAAAATTTAACAAAAAATATGTAAGAAATAACCTTACTATTCATTTTATAGAAAAATCAATTTTTTAGCAAAAAACTGAATTTTTGAATATTTTAATTTATTAATATATGTTTTAAAAATCCATAGAATAGTGTTATCCTGTGTTATATCATCCTTTTACTACACGTTACAAATAATTGCCTTCCAAATATATAACGTTTAGAAATTTAAAAAAAAATTAAGAAAAATAGTTATTTTTTGTATTTTCTCCAAGCTTTGTGGTGAATGCGCAATCGGAAGATATTATTATTATTTTTTTTCAAATTTTTTTTTATAGTTTTTCTTACCAAGATATGTAAAAACTTTTTTCACCTCATGCGTTACAAAAATATTTTTTTTTTTTTTTTCCGAATCATACCATTTTTTCTGAGTGTGGTGTAGAAGCTAAAATTTAAAAATTCAAGCTTTCTCTATTTCTTAATAATCACATAACCAAAGAAATAAAAAAAAAATCATTATCTGAAAAAGAAGAAAGGTCTTTTATTAAATGTCAGCTACTTTTACATTTATATTGATTACTTATAAAAAATTTTACTAATGTTTTACGCAAGACTATTTATGAATTTAATTTACATCTACTTCTCCACCCACCAATAGTTCTTTTATAATTACCAATCGTTACTTTCTTTTCAGGTTCAAGAATGTTTGGATAACAGTGGAGGGGAACAGGATTCAAAAACTCATTCAATAACAGTCACCCTATAAATGATACTTCTGAGAGCTTTTTGTGGCATTATTTAACTTTTGAATACTTTACCAACCCAGACGTTAAAATTTTGCTCAATGTTTATATTTAAAGACATAAACTTCGAAGGTGTCTTCTTTCACTTTTAGATTATTGTATTACTTTTTTAAATGATGAAAAATCAGCGTAAACACAGAATTGAAATCCTTTAACTGACATAACTCTAAATTTCGAATTTCGTTGTTGAAAGAGAAGCACTGGTCATTGTTTCAAATAGATAAAGTCAAGTTTCCACCCAGACGTTATTCTTCTAAAACACTTCTTTCCCGATTTCCAAGGATAATCCAAAGATTTACCATCGAAGCCTACAGAGAACAAGGTGAATAAACACACGCCGGGCATCAGTGCGAAATATTGTGAATTCCGTTCTCAATCTCGTATTTTATTTCCCATCTCAGTGTTTGCAAATCACTTGCGTGGATGCTGCAGCACTGGAATCGTGCCAAGGATCATCCCTCTCTCTAACCTTTTGAAAGGCCGCCTGGAAGGAATTTCTCAAGCATGCATTTCCGCTGAGGCGAGAATCGGATCGTAAAACAAGAATCCTTAACGCCTCAAAAAATATTCACTACTTGTCATGAGACGGGGTTCTTTTTCTTTTTTAGATGAGGGAGTGGAAGCTGGTTTAGTTTTTTCGTTATTTAAAATTGATGCTTTTTGTTATGCATTCTATTGGAGTGGTGAATACTTCAAAGATGTTTCTGTGATGGGTGTTTTCTCAAAATATACCCTTCCCTGACATTATTTTAAGTATTTAAAACTTTAGTGAATGTATAATTCTTTGTTGAATATCTTATAAGTAATAATATTCTCATGAAATACCACCTATTCAATAATTTGAATTATTTCAAGGGTGTGCCAAGGAAACCAAACTTCGTTTGAATTCTCTTCCTATCCACCGAATCTGTTTAATAAAGTGAAAAACTGAACGATTTCTAAATATCCTTACAAGAGTTAATATTTTATGATTTTTTATGGCAGGAACGATTCCATCCAAACTTAAATTGCCAGTTCTTTGTATAAGCGTTTGTGGAAGAAATAAATTACAGATATTTGTATGAATTATTGGTCGAATTTTCTTCGTTTATTACTGATACAAATTTATAACTCATACTCAATCTCAAAACCAATAGAAAGTACAATTTAATAAAATTAGCAATTCTTTTAGTATAAAAATTGTTACCCATACTTAATCTCAAAAACAATGGAAATCATATTTCATTAGAATTAGCAATGGTATTGGTATAAAAATTTTTACTTATACTCAAGCTCAAAACCAATGGAAATCACATTTCATTATAATTAGCAATTCTTTTCCTACAAAAATTGTTACCCACATTCAATCTCAAAACAAATAGAACTCACAATTTATTAGAATTAGCAATTCTTTTAGTATGAAAACAGTTATCCATACTCAATTTCAAAACCAATGGAAATCACTTTTCAACAGAATTAGCAATTATTTAAGGCCTCGCCTCTTTTCTTAATGTAAATTTAACTCTCTGATTGAATCGTCTCATTGATAGCTTATAAGGTAAATGGCCGCATCTGAGGGTTAATTACCAGTATGGAGGAGGTGTCAGATTATTGGAAAGTGGGTTGTTCCATTACTCCATTCCCCATTCGACCTAATTCAATTTGATCAAGCGGTGGCCCAGTTTGTATCGCTTTTGCTCGTTCTCCTTATTTGCAATCGAAGAGATAAAGTGTCTATTATGTCTGACTCCGATACAATAAGAAGTATTTCAAGGTTGGATTAAAAATTGATGTAAATATTGAAATGCAATCAGATTCCATGCGGAAATTGATATGCGAGTATCAAACAATTGGGTTTTAAGTCAAGATTTTGAAATTATAAACTTTAAGAAATGGTTTATTAAAATCTAAAATAGAATTCGTGTTACAAAACTTTTTGTTGTTTAATCAGTTCATGAGACCGAAACTGTTGTTTTTGAGATATATATCAAATCTACTCTGTTTTTAAACAATTATAAACGATGCAAATGCAAAACTAAACTTTTTATGGAACTGCCTAAAATACTATGTTTAAACAAGTATTTAAGATTAATTTTTATGTTATAAATTCTACTATAATTTAGCTTTATTTTATAACTTAAGTGTTTCACGTTTGAATCACAGATGAAACCCTATATCTTTTCTAAAAGACTTGATAAAGTCTCTTTATATACCTTATTTATGAAACCTCTATTTGTTAAAACAATATACATATACAATTTACATGCTTTAAACCAAGATATGTATTTATTAATTCGTAATTCAGATACAGATTTGTAATCGAAAGGAAAATTAGTCATGAAGTGTAGCGAGTTGTAATATTCACATTTATGCTTGAATTAATGATAATACTTTATTTTCTTATTTATATAAAGATGTTTTTAAAAGTTGATTGTAATTTTGTATAAGAAGTTTATTTTATTCAAACTTGTACATTACAATAATCTCTCTAAATAAAACATAAATATTGAATTTTTTTCGTTACTATATATCATGTAATCAACTATTAATTCTGCAAATATGATTCCATTTTAATTAAACTAACGTCAAATTTAATATATCGACCAATTATGTATAATTGTGCTTCATTTCTTTTGCTTATTGTATTTACTAATTAAAACTAAGGGTGTGGACCATCGCACAACTATCAATTGCACTACAATATCGATGTGGATTTGTGTAATTTACCGTTTTTATATTTTCATCCTTCATTCAGCAAAAGTGGCCAGTTTGGCGATATTTTTTGCTATAATTCTTGCATAAGCATTTTTTTTTTTTTTTTTTTTTTTTTTTTTAACCCTACCAAAATGATGATTTTGGCGATATACTTTTCGGTAATTCTTATATTATCGTTTCATATAAGTGAAATTGAGGAGGTAAGAAAAAATCACCGTTGATGATGTATGCTCAAGGAAAGAGAACTCTGTATTAAAGGAGTTTTTCAACTTTTTTCACCATTAGAGCATTTTTACTGGAATTTCGGAGGTAGGGACGTTTAGAACACCTTAGCATTACCACAGCGATTTTGAACAAAATCGTTAGAGCCGTTTTTAAGCAATTACTTAAAAACATGATTTTTTCAATGGCCTTATGCGCATGAAAACCTTATTGGTGGTCCCTGTGTCATCACCAACCCGCACATCAAATTTGAACATTGTAGGTCAATTTGTTCGAGAGTTATGCTGACACAGACAATCACACAGACAGACATTTTTTCTAGATCCCTTTTCTGAAATCAGGATGTTCCAAAACGTGGAGAAATGCAAAAAAAAAATAATAATAATAATAATATTAATAATAATAATAATAATAATATTAAAAATAATAATAATAATAATATTTTTATGTGACCGAATGCTGTACTTTCATTACCCTATACATATGGGATATTGAAAGTAAAAAGTACTTCTTATTTCTGTTATTTTAAGAAAACATTATCAAAACACTTTTCCAGTATCATGCAATGTTGTTATTTTAAGCGGAAAAATGTATTCATTCTTAGAGTAGTATATTTGGTGTTTATTATACAGCAGTTTGTTAATACCAGGGCCGTTTAGTTTTCATCAATAAAATTGTAGTATTTGAAGGATTTTATGAAGATAAACGAAAATCTGACTTTTTAAAAATTTTATGTCTGAATAAGCTCTTTTAAAAATTAAAGCATTTAAATCTTCTATACAATAGATCTTTATCTGGCTATGAACATATTTTAAACATGTATAGAGAAATAAATTTAAACGGGCCTACGAAGAATAAAATAGAGAATATTTTGCTGTCGTAAAAACTTTAAATAAAGTTGAAACAATAGTTTGAAGGATTTACTTAATATATAACAGCATCATTGTTTCAATTATTGCCATTCTTCAAGTAAATTTATGGGAAGCAATGAATTTCTATAAAACAGTTTTTAACAG
Organism: Linyphia triangularis; assembly: GCA_963978545.1. Lineage (NCBI taxonomy): Eukaryota > Metazoa > Arthropoda > Arachnida > Araneae > Linyphiidae > Linyphia > Linyphia triangularis. The sequence goes on from OZ021725.1 coordinate 50,631,954, forward strand.
TATATTGTCTTTCTTAGAACTACGACTTTTATTATCAGTACTCTTCCCTCAAATATAAAAAAAAATGAAGTTACTACTTGTATATTCTTCACTACTTCCACCTTTCTTGCCAAGCAATTTAGTTTTTCATTAAAATATATAAACTATATTATTTTTATTACTAATTACCTAATTTTTTTGCTACAAAAATGCAACTAATATGCAAGTAATGGAAAACTTTATTGTTATTTCATCATCATCATCGTTTTTATTATTATTATTATTATTATTATTATTATTATTATTATTATTATTATTATTATTATTATTATTATTGTTGTTGTTGGTGGTGGTGTCGTTATTAGTGTTATTGTTATTATTGTTATTGTTATTAGTATAACCCTTACTAATAATACTGTTTCTTTAACCATTACTAATAATACTATTTATTTTATTATCATTATTATTGCTAAAATGTTAGTTTGGAACTTCTGTTAGTTTAAACAAAACAGTAATTCATTTAATTTTCAAGCCAGTGAGTCATAGTTCTTTTGTCAAGATGTATGAGATGAAAATCAAAGTGGGCTTTATAAAGTTTTTTTATGTTTATTTTTCTAAACTTACTTCCTTCGACTAAATGAAACATTAAACATTTCATAGTTATGTCTAAAAATAGACCTTGCATAATTTTGGATGATGAAACTTGAAGGCATGTTTTAAAATTGCTAAGGTTCTATTCCAGGTAAAATTACAAAGCAATGAGAACATTTGAGGAGTCCTGTTTCCGGATTAAAATGAGAAAGTGGATAATTAGGTAAATTCATATATATAATGATCCGAATCGCCAACCCATTAGGGGTTATTAAATGTTTAATATTTCCTATTTTCATATATTGGAGATAGAAAAATAAACTTTTTAATGAATAATTAAAAATGTATATAATTTTTAAGTTAAATTTCCCCTTCTTGCTTCTTCTCAAAATGAAATTGTACTTCTTGGCTTCCAGCAATCACTTCTTTAACTACACTAAAAAAAGAAATATTTATTATTTGAAATATGCAGTGGAAGAGAGTATTAGGGTAGAATTATGAATCACACACACTTTTTCTTTGAAGATATGTTCTTTGATGCGTATCCCGTTTCCTCATTTGGATTCAGAAGAGAAATTTCTCATTGTTGCCATTTATCCAAAAAAAATTGTATTTCATAACTTCCCTCTTTAAAGGTTCTTTGCTTCGTTTGCTAAAAGGTTTACTTCTACAAACCCTTCGCCAGGCCCATCGTGAAACAATATTTTTTAAATTTTATCAATTATTTAACTGAAATAAGTGTAGCACGATTTTTTTTTTATCTTGATCTTCTCTACTAATGCTCATTTTCTTTTTGGCTATGAATATAGTAAGTTATTGATTTTTACTTGTGTTTTTTATCCTCCCCCCCCCCCATACCTCTTAAAAAACGGCTGTAGCTATTCAGTTTTTGTTTTGCACTAAACCACATTTCCAAAAACTCTGACTTAGTTCAAGTATTATTGGACTTAAGTCCCAACCTCAATAATTCGCCACCATCCTTCTACATAAAATAGATGGTTTTCTAAGAGTTAAACCGTTTGTTTTCTCAAATAAAAACCTTCTCCACTCGTATTTGAACCACCACATTTCTTGCACTGTACATATGCAATAATTGAAATATTTGAAAAGGAATTATGATATATAGTATTCTGTTTTTAAATTTTTATTCCTCTTCTTACTTATTCATAAATGCTGATTAAATTGCTAGGAAATTAAATTTTGTTATTTTATAAACTTTAATAAACTTAACTTCTTCTTGTGTGTTTTTACATCATATTGAAGCAATTATACATTCTACATTTATTCAACCAACGATAATTCATCTTTGAAGTACAAACAAGGCGGATCAGAGGTGGCTACAGGCCATGGCAATTATTAATTAATAAAATTAAGAAGTTTATTCTCCTTAAACGAGTGATTTTTTATCAAAAGGAAACATACATATTAAACAAGTCTATTTTCATCACAGAAAAATAAGCAATAGTGGATGTTTTGAGATACTGTACTAAATAGCTTGTTTAAACGAATATTTGTGTAATAAATAGAAACTTATTTTGACCAGTTCTTGCTATTTTAAATCCGAGAAGAAATCCCAGCTGTGGAAACAGCGAGCGCACACACCGATGACACAGTAAAAATTTCTTTTAGTGTATATATTTGCGCACTCGAAGAGTAAGCTATTCCCACACTGTTACTATTTGTTAAGCTAGAGTAGCTCACAAGGACATCAGTGGTAAGTAATTTATTGGGGTAAGAAGAAGGCAAATACTTTGTTCCTCGCCTAAGATAGATCAGTTGCACAAATGCATACATAGGTTTCTCAGTTACGCAAACTATTGTTTTCTTTTTCTGTCGCCAAAATTGTCATTAATGACGCTTATGTGGAAAGATTTGTGTTGCTAAAAATCGTCACGTTTGGAAAATTTGGAGAACAATCGGACATTGGAGGACAAGGACATCGTTATTAAGTAAATTATTGATTTGAGTTTAAATTCGCAGATGGGAAGAAGGTAAATACTTTGCTTCACGCCTAAGATAAATTAATTGCACATATACATACATAGGTTTCTCAGTCACACCAAATATTGGTTTCTTTTTTCTGTTGCCAAAGGTGTTCTTCCGAAATTGCCATCAATGATACCTACTTGGCAATATTTGTGTTGATAAATATCGCCTCATTTAGAAAATTTAAATCTTTTTCTTTTTAATTTTTACCCCATAATGACTGAAAATGTAAAAGATAGTTATCTCTATCCATTTCAAGAATTTATAATGCGACACAAGTTTTGGAGTGCAATTGAAAATTCGTCGCTTTACACTCTTCAATTTTTAAAAGTACAATAGCACACATTAATTTATTTTTTTTTACGATTCGCCTGATTTTGAGTTTAATTCTTAATTTTTAAATAAAAATTCAAAAGAGTCATTACCATGTTGTATCTCTTTTAAAAATACCCTTATAGCTTTCATATTTGAATAAACAATGAATAATTGATAACATGTTGGACCGAATAAACGTAGAATAGACAACCAAGTTACAAAGTGAGGATTAAGTTTTCATTATCATGTATCTTAACAGTGGTTTAGTATGAGGATTTGTTATCTATGCAATACAAAATTGATAAATGATATACCAATTTAAAGGTTAAAATCTCTGATTTATAACGAAGAGTTTATTTACAATTTCACATTGAGTTATTAGCTTGAAAATCGAAGTTATTTTTTTTTTTCTTTTCTACTTTGGAACTCTATGAGAATTAACTCTATCCAAAGGATATTTCGATTCTCTATAAAATGGATTTTGTATGGTGGGTATTTTGGTATATTATGAGAGTGAACTATATTGAGGGTACTCTATGGAAAGCGTCGACTCGTTGCGGCAATTAACTCCACTTCTCTCTTTGTACTTTAAACTTCAATAACTAAATACACTACTGTTTTAAATTCCTTCGCGTTAATACATAGAACTTAAATGTTAAATGTTATATTATATACTTAATAATGGATTAAAGGGATACAATTTATCACCAGATTGACCATCTACACAAACTTGTTTTCCCAATAAAATTTTATTACATGTCTCAGCAATAGAATACATTATCTAACTCGAATGTATTTCCAAAAACGTAATCATTTAAGCAATCTTAAATACGCACGAGCCCACTAAATTATTATAAAAGAGTTTTTTTAAACGAAAATATTACCCATAGAGTATGAGTAATTTGCATACATGTAAAATAAGCATATGGTTATGGTATCATTCTTACTTTGCGTCTTCGGAAGACATAAACTTTTACTGGCATGACGTTTTCAGGCATAGTAAACCTGAATTTGCGGCAGTTAAAGATAATTTACGGCATCATTCGAAGTCGGTTTTTATGCTTCTGAATGAGTCAGATCCTGGCATTCATTCTTATTCAATGGATAGTTTAAAATATATCTAGTACAATGTACGTATTGGTATACTGAGAGAGAAAACTAAATATTTCAATAGTGGCTCGATATGAAAAATTAAGATAATCATCGAAATTTGTAACTTATTTAAAATTTTTAATGAAAAGTGCAAATTAACAACACGTCACAAAAACATATACAAAATTATTTTTTACTCACATTGCATTATTATTTTTCCATTTAACATATATTGGTTGTAAACAAGATGTTTTGAGTTTTAAAAATTATTTTTGAGGTACTCAAATATAAAGTCATGTTAAGTCATGAAGTAGAAAAAGAAATAAAATCTTTGTCTTGATAAGAAATTTTTCACAATGCAGATAATACTTGTAAATTGAAATGTTGTTTGATGAGCATACTTAATTATATAACTCGACCTATTTTACTGCTAAAGGTTCTATAACGAGACCTTTATTTCTTTTCCAATATTGTTTATTTAATAAGAAACAGTTTCTGATATTTCTGCGAAATTATGTGTTGTTCGGTTAATAACACACAGATATTCAAAATTTTATTTGATAAGTTTATTTTCTGGTTAAGTAATATTTTCAGTGATAAATAAGGTTTAATTTGATACTAATATGAAATGGTGGTTTATGAATTCGCTAATAACAATTTATGGGTATCTTCTTTAATACTTCTTCCGAGGAGCATAATTTCTCATTAGTGTTAAATCTAAGAAAAATATTTGAATTTCAAACTGAAAAATATTCCTTGCCATCTTTTTTATACACATCACAGTCACATTCTAAATTCAAAAGTTTATACAATGAAACCTATCTATAACGATACTTTCTATAACAATAAATGCATATAACGATTTTTTTTTTTTTTTTTTTTTTTTTTTTTTTTTTGCTCCCGTAATAGTTTCTATTCACTGAATGTATTTTTGAACCTGCATACTGCAATAATAACTTTGAGACTAACCTGTCTATAACGATAAGTTTCTCTCTTTAGAACTCTGGTAATATGTAGGTTTAACTCGTAGAATTCGTTGGATGGACTTAAACATATGTGTATGTAAGTGTTATTTGCTCCAGCAAGTAAACAAATAAATTTGATGGGTAAAGTATCGAATTTCGTTAACTTTTTTTTATGCTTTTAAAAAACAGTCTATACATTTCTCAATAGAATGATGATTTTACCTTTTCCGGTGATTAGAAATAATTTTGACAATTTTTTAAAATGTTACTTCAGGTGAATTCCATGTAATTGTAGAACTTTAACTGCTTTTTTTAGCATTAATGTTTTTCATAGAGTTTGCTAATTAAAAAAGATATATCATCAGAAGAATTAACAATTGGCAATTGAAATTTGTGAAGCATTTAATTTATACAGTTATAAACATTTCGTTTTTAAAAATTTTTATTTTTTTAAATGTATTCTAGAATATAACATTTAGCTTATATGACAACATGAAAAAGAGCACAAATTTTAAAGTTTTAACTTTGATTATTATTTTATTATTATTGTTTTTCTATTTCACACATCGAAATTCACCAGAGAAAGTTTTAAAAATATATATATAACACAGAGTAGTAACACAAGTAAGTAAGTAAGTAAGTAAGTAAGTAAGTAAGTAAGTAAGTAAGTAAGTAAGTAAGTAAGTAAGTAAGTAAGTAAGTAAGTAAGTAAGTAAGTAAGTAAGTAAGTAAGTAAGTAAGTAAGTAAGTAAGTAAGTAAGTAAGTAAGTAAGTAAGTAAGTAAGTAAGTAAGTAAGTAAGTAAGTAAGTAAGTAAGTAAGTAAGTAAGTAAGTAAGTAAGTAAGTAAGTAAGTAAGTAAGTAAGTAAGTAAGTAAGTAAGTAAGTAAGTAAGTAAGTAAGTAAGTAAGTAAGTAAGTAAGTAAGTAAGTAAGTAAGTAAGTAAGTAAGTAAGTAAGTAAGTAAGTAAGTAAGTAAGTAAGTAAGTAAGTAAGTAAGTAAGTAAGTAAGTAAGTAAGTAAGTAAGTAAGTAAGTAAGTAAGTAAGTAAGTAAGTAAGTAAGTAAGTAAGTAAGTAAGTAAGTAAGTAAGTAAGTAAGTAAGTAAGTAAGTAAGTAAGTAAGTAAGTAAGTAAGTAAGTAAGTAAGTAAGTAAGTAAGTAAGTAAGTAAGTAAGTAAGTAAGTAAGTAAGTAAGTAAGTAAGTAAGTAAGTAAGTAAGTAAGTAAGTAAGTAAGTAAGTAAGTAAGTAAGTAAGTAAGTAAGTAAGTAAGTAAGTAAATAAATAAATAAATAAATAAATAAATAAATAAATAAATAAATAAATAAAAGCAATATTTAAAAAATATATTTTACAAGCATACTAAAAGCATTTTATAAATATAAATTTTCGGGACAAGAACGTTTATAAATAAATTAATTTTTATTTTTGGTAATGAACCCCTTTAACTGATTTTTCGGAATAAATAAAAAAAAAATTCTGTAAACTTATGCGTACAACTCCCTTTTATGTACAATAAAATTTTTAACTAATATTTTAACATTATAGAATCGGGAAAGAAAATGCTATGTACACCAAAACATAAAAATATATTTAATGGTATAACTGTTTAACTGTTGTGCGTAACACACACACATATATATATATATATATATATATATATATATATATATGTGTGTGTATGTATACCGCCCTGTATATATATAATTTTTTTATTCTTAGAAAAAAGCTTAAAAAATTACCAAATGATTTAATTACTAATTATTATTGTTTAATTAGTAAATATTGCATAAATATATCTACCTTTTAAATTATTTAATGCTCAAGTTGCCTTGACTGAAATCTATGTTGATGAACATTACTTTTTTTCCTCCCTACAGGTTTTACTTTACCTGCAATTTTTTATGTTTGACTCAACAAAATTTGGATCGCTATAAGACGTATTTAAAAGGCTTATTTTATCACGAAAGGAAAGGATGCGCCAGTAAAACTTATGTGGTGAATATAATGATTTTATGAATAGGGTAGAAAACGTTTTGCATTCTCATTCCTTTTTATTATGAAGTACATATTTGAAGTTACAAGGAAGCTCAAAATTGTCATGTTTAATTACTAAAATAGACGAACACGGAGTAAAAAAAAAAGTTATTCCAAAACAACTAAAGGGCTAACCCGAAAAGTAAGACAAAAATTATTCTTTATAAGGTCTTCGATGCAACATGCTCTATTTTAATAAAACTCAAATATAATCCATATGCATTTACATAATTCCATACTGCTATCTGCTATTGAAATTGGAAAATGAATCATGAAAATGGATTACAGTTTACATGTCTTCATCTAATTGGGCCTTGTAGGTTGCCGGGGAAATGCAAAAATGATCTTCTTACAAAATATCGTTAAATTAAATAAAACATACAAATCCTAAAAGATAATTTTCTGAAAATGTCTTTATTCTATCTGAATATCTGAGTTTCTTAACGGAATATACTATGTTAAATGTAATGGCAGTAAATATTGAAGAGAAGTTGAAAAATTTAATAAATAATTCATTTTAGTTTTGAAAAGTAAATACGAATTTTTGTAACCGTTTATACCTCATTATTTTTAGTATTTTGGAATTGTTAGATGTTTTAATCGAAAAAAATTCTACCATATAGAATTCTGCTTTTAGAGAAATTCACATTTCCATTTAAACTTAAGATATCATATAGAAGTATGTAGAGATATAGAGATACAATGTCAGTTGGAAAATAAAAGTTTCAGCAATAAGGTTATACTTCGACATTTAAATGCAGATTAAATAACAAAATCCCTGCAAAAAGAGTTAAGTCAAACTCTTTGAAATTACTAGAATTTCATTACCAAATGTCTTAAACAATCTTTTCTACTTATCAGTTTCACTCTCAGAAAACTCCCTGTAGTTATCCACCGTAAAAGCATTCAAGTACGACTATATCTATACAGTTGAGATAAAAATCACTACCGCAATAAAACTATAATGCTATGTAAATAAATGCTACATATTGAATTGCAGACTTTGATACGTAATTAGATAATTTACCAAATTTCACCTTGAAGTTCCAATCTGGGGAGGGGGTTGCGAAATTTTGACCCGCTTAATATTCTCATAGTTTTGCATCAAGGTATACGAAATTTCGTATTGAAGTTTTGAGAAAATATTTTACCCCAAATCGTCACAAAAAAAAAGTATTAATTTTAAATGTCCTGAGCTTGTTAGCTTGATATCATAGCATTTCTTTGTAGAAAGTAAAATTAAGCTTAAGTTTTCCTTGCGAATAAGCGTTTGATATGGTACATTGATTGTCATAATCAAATATATATATATTTTTTTTATACTTTGACTTTATGGAAAATTATACATCGAATTATGATTGCATTTATCATGAAGCTTAGAGTTCAACTGAATTTTATCTCCATCCTCACCCCTGTTTAAATTATTGTAGTTTTCTGAAGTCTCGAGATCATTTGAATATTGCAAAATGAGGCTTTATATTTAAATAACTTATCTCCTTACATTAAATGTATTTAACTCATACTATCAGAATATTTCAGAATGTCAAAAGCCAAACACTCTTCCCAATTCTCCCACTCACCCCAACCTGCGTTTCTTCAAACACTAGCCCCATCACAACACAGACTTAAAACAAAAAATACAATCACCAAAACCAACTCAGCCCCTATCATTATGCATCGAAACAGTCTAAGCACCACCGCCCCTTAATTGAAAGAAGGGAAAACTGTGAAGAGGGAAAATAAAAACACCAACATAAAACAAAAGAAAACTAGCCCATCCGCAAAGATCTGGAGGACAACAATGGGACAAGGCGGAACACCCAAACTAACCCCTATCCTCCCCGGCTCAATGTCTCAAAGTGGCAGGTGTGAAGACGGTCTCAAAAAGGAACCAGAGGAATCGATCGTTGTCATGGTTACACGACCCCGACTTTTAAGGTCAAGCCGGAAAATCGGTAGCCTTCTCTGACGCCCCCCCCCCCCCCCAATCCCATTAGTACTACGATCCAGACAGAACTACCCCCCCCCCCCTTAAAGACCATTGTGTTAATTCGCGAACACCGGAATTAAATATTTCGCCTCAAGTGATTGAGCATCAGCAATGTTAGTCCTCCAAACAAAAGTGAGGGATCCGTTTTCCCTGGAAGTAGATGTGGGTTGGTAAATTGAAATCGAGGTTTGCTGGAGTGGTATCCCAATTGTAATTATTGCCCGGAAGATATATGTTTTAATGTAGATGCTAATGCTGATTCGGTCGTTTTGAGAAGCACTTTCATTAGTTTATTTTTTCATGTATAATTTAAGCTTAGTGAATTAGTTCGAGTTGAAGAAATTATCTTAAGCTTAAGGATATTTGTTACTCACTAGGCAATATTGGTAGGGGAAGGTCGTTCGTTTTATATTTATTTTGTGTGTATTAGTTATAAAAAGACAAGTAAAGTTATGAAAAACTTAACAGAATTGGTTTTAAATCTAATTGTATGATAATGTCATACATTTAAAAAAAAATTTTAACTAAATTTTTTTGGAATAACCCATGTCTGAATTTATCAAGAGAGAATAAATACACGTGATATAATGACATATTTATATACCTCCCAAAAACTTATTTAAATAGAAAAAATACTATAACCCTGCCTTAACAAAGAATGTGCAATTGCAGACCAAAAACTTCTATAAAAAATTCACTATCATAATTTCCCAAATATGTAACTTGT